>CAEGAE010083450.1:0-58250 GCA_903067095.1 Girardinus metallicus | reverse complement strand
CCACCCATTTGTTGCGACCGGGATGATATGAAATTTATTTTCCGGTATTTTCAGTAAAGCTACGCATCTAAAACACAACCGCCCGCCGTGTTCAGTCTATCCGTTTATCTGTATTAATAATCCCGCCGGACTCCAGGCATCGCTGCCTTCATTTTAAGATGCTTATTGGTCCCCCGGAAAAAGACAGAAACCCGGACATTATCATGACTCAATAAAATCCTCCCAGGCCGAACTTGAAAACTGGACGTTATGCTGCTAACACTTAGCTTTCGCCAACAACTCAGGCGGAAGTGAGAACGCAAATAAAGTCCCCTACCGGAACACGGTGCGCTAAATAATGAAACGAGGCTTCTAATAATCGAGGTACTCGAATCACTCGAGGAATCGTTTCAGCCCTAGTCGTCTCATCTAACCAGGCTACCTTATTTAATTTGCTTTGTCCACAGCATGGATTGTGGCATACTGTGAACAGGACCCTCATTCAATTTACATACAGGAGACTTTTGAAGGGAATGGAGACACTGACTATTTAGAGGTATTCAGGTAAAGTGGGCTGAATGTGAAAACCCACTTTTTTATTTGTAGAAAAAAAGAAGTGCTTAATTTTCTTCCCACTGTATAATTGAGCTACAATATAAAATCCCAACTGAAGTGTTGAAGTTAGTGTTCGTAATGCATCTGAAGTTAAAACAATAAACTGATTCACTGAATTATGCAGCAACTGCATCCCTCTATAAAAAAAAACATAAAGCTAAGTAATGAGGCATGAGACCGCGTATCTGAGTACCAAACTATATTTATTGTATACAGTAGTAAAAGACCACAAATAATGTACAAACAAGTAGAGAAAACAAACAAGACGAGACCTGGACCCCATTCTTCATACATAACAGTGTAGTTCAGCCAGCCGCCACAAAAGACTTCTGTCCAGATAAACCCAGTTGTTAAAATGCAAAGAATGTGGAAGGCTGATTTGTAGGTACTGATAAAATGTGCTCTTATATTTGTGACGAAAGCTAAATTCACAATCATTACCGGTAAATGATTTGTGCCGAGATGCGTCGCACAAAGACTTGACTCCTCTTCTAACACGCCATCCAATGGGGAGAGATGGCTGTTCGGGAGTCATTTGTGAACTTAAACAGTAAAATGAGTTCTGATAGCAGATGGCAAGTATATATATATATATATATATATTCGCTTAAAAAAAAAAAAAAAAAAAAAATACCGCCACTTACTCGACTGATAAAAAGGATGCATACAAAAATACAGCTGAATAAGATGGATGTGAACAGTTTAATATAAAAGGGAAATGGCTTTCTGGCAGGCTAGAGGAAGAAGGGAAGGAGATTTGCGGTCATTTGTTTAGCCGTCTTGTTCCACATGAAACCGAACCGGCTCAGGTACAAAAACTAGCCCATTTTCTGAGTGTTAAACCTCAAAAAGCATCCGTAAAACTCCACACGACTCCAAACGGGTTTGCTTTTTCACAGATTTCCAACTCATTCAAAAAGCATTCTGCTCATTTCACTCCAGACTGAAAAATCCAAGTTTGTGACGGTAAAAGGGTCAAAAATAAGCAACTCTGTGACCCGCGCTCATCCCCAGGACTGACCTTCCTGCTCTACGAATACGAAGCGATGCACTAACATCACGCTCTCCAACGCCAGACTCATCTGAGAGATCTTCTCCAACATGGCAGCAGAGCGCATATTGTTTTTAACACAGCATCTCAGCAAGTGATGCATCGTAGAAAAGTGATGTGCTTACAACAATCTGCTTTGGCTGGATGTCCTAAGCTCAAAGTGGAAGCCGCTTGACGCCGAAAACAGCACGGGAGTCAGAAACAAGCTCTCGGCTGACGTCGACTGTAGCCGAACTCCCAGTCGGAGCCGCTTTTAACACAGGGACAGATCGCTGTCCGTTTAGTAGCCGAAAAATAAAAGTAAAGAGGAAAAAGATGCATTTGTTACCAGGACGCAGCCAAAACTAAGCCTACTTCGATGGCATAGAATTATTTTACCCCCTGATCGAGCATTTCGCCTGAGCAAATGGCAATCTGTACAACAGATTGTTCTCTATTTGAAGCCGGGGAGCAGAACACTAACGATCTAATGACACTGTTTTAACCTTGCAATTAGAGAAACATACATTTAAAGAGAAGCAGATGTTCTGTCTTTGGAGTATTGTTCTTAACCTCACAACTAATCTAACACCCATTTGGATATTTCTATACAGGAAGGAAAAAAAAAAAAAACACTATAATTTTAAACGGGAGGAAAAAAAAAAAAAAAAAAAGTACAAAAACAATGCAGAAGAACCTAAAATGTAAAAATACCTAAATACATTTGCTCAAAAAAAAAAAAAAAAAAAAAAACACGAAATAAAAGTGAAATAGCAAGCAGGTGGGTGTTCAGTTCAGACGGTGCTTCCCCTTCAAAAACACGCCCCACTGACTGCGACCCCTGGACAAAAACCTGCAGAGCCCCACACTGTGACGCACTGGAAGCAGAGCCGAAACAGCAGTTTCTGTGGAGAGCCGTTGGTCCGATTACAATCCGCAGCACCAGACAAGGACAAGATGGTCCTGACCGGCCAGCCGCAAAGACTGAAAACACTCGACTTCAGTCCTGACTAAAAGAGTAAATAAACAGCTGACGAGCACCGACACATCAGGCAAAGAATGTCTTTCAAAAGAGAAAAAATAATATTAATAATAATAACAATAATTATAAGCTGGCAGGAGCAAACGGGGAGGGAGAGACAGTGAAGGTGGTTTAGGGCATGGTTTGAACATGGCCGTCAGTGAGGTGGGTGGTCGGGCTTAGCAGCACCCGCCAGTCTGCTGCTGGAAAACATCTATGGTGTCTTCATCTTCCATCTCCAGCTGGAAAGAGGATAGAAAAATAGATGGATATCAAAAAGGATTGAGCAGTTCCAATACATTTAAAATGGGTTGGAAAAAAGTTAAATAATAATAAAAAAAAAAAACATGTGAAATGTTTGTTTTACACAATGTTTTTGTAGAAAACCGTAACCATACCTGTGCGGGTGTATCCGTCTCATTTATTGGCTGGCCGTCGAACCTGAATCTGATCTGCCTTATTGAAAGACCCTGTCGATGAAGACGGGCAACGGGTAAACAACAACCAGAAAAACTGAAGCAGGCGCAAACAGGAATGCAATACCTAGGCTGTTGGGATTTTGTCAAGTTTCAACCACAAACTTCAAAGTATAGTGATGGGATTTGAAAATTTTAGAGCACTTGTATGCATCGTCCAACCAGCCTCATGTCCCTGCTAAAGGAAGACATCCGAACAGTCTGATGCTGCCACCACCCTGGTTAATGTGTAGTCGGTGAGTTCAGGGTTATGCAGTGCAGGTTTTCTGCTGCATGAAGAGTTTTCTACTTAGACAAAATGTTTTCTACTACACGTCTTATGGCTTTCCTTCAGCCACTCGATTCATGCTGCCTGTGTTTTCCTTCCTGAAGGCAACTGATTGTGCTGGATTTTATTGTTGGCACAAAAATTGGGAAAATTTCAAGTCGTATGAACACTTGCAAAGTACAGTATTGCACAAGCGGTTGTAATATCCATTACAACAGCCAAATGATCTTGCAACTCACCTGTCGTTCGCAGTACGCCTTCATTAGTTTGCTGAGCGGCGTGTGTCGTTTGATTTTGAACTGGACGACTGATCCATCCTGACCTGCAACTTTGAGGTTGATGTGGTCATTCTCCGTCTTTACTCCTTCCTGCAGAGCAAACGTCAGGAGAAAGAAAAAAAAGTCAGAACCGAGTCAGTCAGCGTAACGGACTTTAATCTTGGTTAGGCTAGGGTCTGATGTTTTTAACAAATACAGTGGAAATCCATGGATTGTGGATAAGTAGCAATCAGAAGGTGGCTAAAGCAGCGTTGTAGCTAAATGTGTGGCAAAAACAAAGACTTTGCATTAAATCAATATTAAGCCATTTATTTACATAGGAGCTGATCATCATTTCTATCTTTATTAACAATTTGATACAGTAGATGCTTTTAAAAAGTTAGCATTCATATCTTAAAACAGACTGTCTAATATATTTATTTTCAATTAAGGGCAACAACAAAGTAACAATATATTTATCTGATAACAAAAAATATGAAAAATTAAAAAGATAAATAAATAGTAAAGCCGGCCACGCCAGATGTTTAATCAGGCCACAGACTTCATTTTCAGATGCTAACGTTAGCATAGTTAGCTCCAGGCTAGGTTAGCACACCGGCGGAATCAATTGGAAGTTTAGCTGCCGGGCTAACGTGGCTAACTGCTTTGCTTTGTTGTGTCCTAGACGAACCGAAACATTCAGAAAACTAAACGAGCACAAACGCGCCACCGCAACAACAGTTTTTAAACGGGTGCGTCATAACTATTTGCGCTCTTTTGCCGCTAACTACAGCTGCGGCATTTTGCAGCTTTGCGGAGATAACGTGTGACCCTTTCGACAAAAGAGGTGGTTATGAGGGGGGGAGACCACAAGATACAAACACACACTGTGATCAAATTTATAATAAATAATGTATACATAAATTAAGGACAACATTAGCAGCAAGATGATTTTGATTTATTTCCATTTCAATCGTGCAGCTTTGCTCATTGAGTATACGTATAGATGTGCGGGTTCTCATTCATTTTGCGAAACCAACACTGCGCCAATTCGGAGAAACGTGCAAACACAGGCCTGTAGACTGCACATTTCCGAGGCGATTTTTCAGCAGCCCGACCCAGACGTCAGCCCAGATGAGCCGCCGTGTGAGCCTCTGTATCTTACCTTTGGCTTTTCCTCTGACATCTCGGTTCGTTTTGTGTTCGGGGGTTCAGAACAGACCGATACCGGGCTTTAGCCGTCTTCCTGCCGCCTTCTGTCCAATGTTCTCCTCGCTGACGCGTACGCGCGCTGGACCGCTGTTACGAATAAACGATTGGTCGGGGAAAGCCACGTGGTTTGTCCTACTAGGGAGCGCGGACTCGGGTACGCGCACGCATGCAGAATCCTCGATCACGCGCACCGTAGAAACAGAGCAGCTGCTCAGCTCTCTTCTCAGAGCATCAAAATGAATGCATGAGCTTTCATTGTGAAGCCAATTGAGCATGTCTGTATTTTCTTTATGCGAATACCTGGAAATAAATGTCATATAAATAAATAAATGTCATAAATAAATGTTTAACTGGAATTAGCTGCTCACATGCATGCATACAGGGCCGGCTTTAGCATGACGGGGGCCTGGGCCAGAGGCCCTCTCAATGTCTTTTTATGCATACAAATAAAATAAATAAATAAATTATGTACCTTAAGTTAAAAAAAACATAAAATACTAATCAGATTTGTCTTTGATTAGTAGTAAGTGGAACATTGATCAACATATTTAATGTGTATTTTCTTTAGTGTTAAGCAGGTTACGGTGCCATCCAAGGGTGCAGACGCTGATAAACTACTGCAGCAACATTAGAGTCTGATGTTGTAATTATGCATGCTAGTAGTCTGATGATCCAACCAATAACTATTAGTCTGATGTGGTAATAGCATTTCATAATAGCATTTATAATTAGATCATACTTGTGGTACTTTTCCAAGCTTTAGGCTCAGGTTTAACAAAAATCCCATGATGCCACGCAGTAGATCTGAACCTTGATTTTCCATAAGTCGTTCTTACCTGAAGTGTTGAAAGGGACAAGATGGAGGTCAGGGAGGGAAGCTGTGGAATGTGAAGTAGAAATCTATAACAGAAATCCTTTAAGATTATAGTTGAAATTTTGAAGTGCATTTCAAGGAAAACCTAGATTAAATAATATTTTGAATCAGATTTCTTAAACTAAGCTAAATCTGTCGTTTTGCCCTGTTAACAGAAAAATATATCAAGACTGATGGGTTTAAATAAAGAAACAAGCACAGTAGGTAGTCTAAAATCTTTTATTATGAATGTAACTTCATGTGATACATAAACAGCAGTAAAACGAGCCTGATTTAGACAAAAGCTGACTGATCAGTGATAAAGTCTTCAAACACCACAGTAATTATGAATATGTTTTGTAAAATTATGTTAAAAAGCAATTCCAAGAGGAACAATCAAACAATACAAGTGCAGTGGCCTTCAGAAATATCAGGATAATCAGAAAAAAAAGATGTCATCGCTAATATACTTTTAAAATCAGCAGCAACTATGAAACCGCAGTAACAACAGATTTTGTTTGGCAGAAGATGATTAACTTTTAACATCTAGAGTGACTTCCATTTTTTCCATAATTAAAATAAAGGCTAATAAATAATAGAGGAACCACAGTGAATAGGAACACCTCCGGTTTGGAAAAAAAAAAAAACATTGCAGCCACGTGTGTCTGTTTTACCTTCAGTGAAAGCCTTCATTTGAATGGACTCATTCATGAGCTTATCAGCACTGAAGACCTGCCTGCAGAAAATGTTTTCACTATTTTAGCTCCTACTAAATATTGGGTCGTGCAAATTTTTGCAATCAGGGACCAAGCTACTGATCAACAGCTCAGTCCTTGCTTCCAAAAGCTCAAAACGTGGATTTCAGGAAAATCTTGCATATGGATTTGGCCCATTCAGTCCTACAAAAACAATAAGAAAGCATTAACAACAGTGCTTGTTAAAAAAAAATGTTGGAAATAATAAATTCTGTTAGGGGAATTGAAGGAAAGAATTGACAATAACTCTTTGAAGACTTTGAATCAATAGGTCACAACAACATTTAATTTCCGTTTGGGATCAATAAAGGATTTTTGAATGTGAATGGTAAGATGTGTAAAATTAGGTCATTTTTACTCTCCAACCAAAACTGTATCAAGGATTGAGTTAATTTAATTGTTAACTCAATCCTTGATGGCACAGTTATTTGTAAGAATACCAATCTCTTTAAAAATCAACATAATGAGTTATTGTTAAATTTCTTCTTTTCCCACATTACAATCTATCTACATGTCAAGTGACTTTTCAGAAAGTATTCCAGATAAAAAAGAAAAGTGTCCGCTGTCCTACCATCTCAAATGTAAACGTCTGGAGTTTGTTAAACAATTATGAGCTTTCAACAGGAGACATGTTTTTTGGTCAGACTCAAGTTGAGCTTTGCAACAAAGCTCCAGTTGGATTTGGCATGAAAAAAATGAAAAATATGTGGAAAACTACATCAAGTTTAATGGTAGTAGGATGGAGGATTTGAGATGCCGTGGGCCTGTTTCTGTTCCAGCAACCTTGCTCCAGTTTTGCGCCTTATACAAAATGTCTCAACAGGACAACGATCCGAAAGACATGACCAAATTAAGACCAAGGTATTTCTCAGAAAAGCTCACCATATTTCTGCCGGATCTCCTGGTGTCTCTTGTTCATTTCTGCTCTCCTGTGAAGACAGAACGTTTCTCCATGAGCCACAAAGGAATTCATTTCATTCCTCAGCCTGTCCAGAAGTCACATGAACAGAAAACCAGTTTGGGCTAATAACAGCGCAGCGTTTGCATTTTATTGCCTCATCAGCACTGGGCTGTGCAGGAAACTTGACACTGATAATGACTGGCCAACCAACAGCAGGCAGCTGGCGCGACAAGTTTTTCTTCCTTAATACAGAAATCATAAAAAAAATAAAAAAAACAGTAAACTAGGGCTCAAATGTTTTGCAGAATATACACATATCCCACATGTATAATTGAATAGCCACAGAAGTAGAATATATATTTGAAAAAAATATATCAAAAAAGCAATTTTTGCTCTGTACATTCATAATAACTTCATAGTACAGTTGATACTTTCAGTTTTTATTATGGTGAATGACTATTTTTTGTGCTTAATTGGGGTTTTATGTCATAAACCAATGCAAAGCAATGCATAAAAGTGAAGCTGAAAGATAAACAAATGAGTTTAACATTATTAATAACGCTTTGGCATATGGCATGCATTTGTAGTCATCCCACTTTACTCTGATGGCTGTAATAAAACCCACTGAAATGACTAGCATCGACTGCAAACTAGATTCTACTACTGTGAAAATTATTCAAACCAATACACAGTCTGTGGAGAATATTTGTACACGTGCGTGTATATTTTCAATAATCCTGGTCACGACTTCTACAAAAAGCTTATGGGACTTTCACTAAGTTTTTCTTGAAGGTGTTTCAACACCTATCCAGGAGTCTGTCGGGGACAAGCGGGTCGTTATTTTAAAATCCCCTGCAAAAGCTCCAAGAAGAAAGAACCTCCTAGTGCTTAAAAAAAAACAAAAAAAAACAGCAGCTCCTAACTTCAAGCTGCTCAACAGGAGCTTCCAGAAACTCGTCTTTCCTCAGTCATTTGAATTCATTTACAGTTCCTCACCTTTCCTCCTGCCTGGCTTTCGTCTTATTGCCCTGCCTCTCCATCTTGGTCTCAAACCGTTGGGATCTGACACACAAAAATAAGATCAGTATTGAACAAGGAAATCATCGAGGTCATGCAAAAAAATCTCCACATCGGGACCGACACAAATAAACCACATGTGGAAGCAGAAACAATAAGACCCGAAAGGGATCTGAAACAAATCTTCCACAGAACCCGACATGCTACTTTTTACAGTACACCATCTCTTTCACTTTTATTTCACCCAAGAGTCAAACTGCACACTTACCCAAAATTCTCACACTTGCAGCAGCAGAACATGCAGATCATGAAAGCAATGATGAGAACTGCTCCCAGCACAGACAGTGTGATTATCAGCGTCTGGAAATTCACTGCAGAGAGAATGAATCCGTCACAAATCTTCACTTGTATAAAAAAGCATTATTTTGGTGAACGAAACAATTGGATCCAATCAGGAATCAACAAATGTGGATCAACAAAGCTCTTTCTCAGAAATCAGACTAAATTCATCATTTTGAAAGGATGTTTATGTTACAGCAGATGAAACAGTTCATGCAAATGCTGATGCTGTTTGTCTCTTCTTGTTTACTTGATATTCTATCAACACTTGCCTATAAAAATATTGAGAGTTATGGAAATAATTCATACTTAGCCTTTCCATTTTTCCCAAAGCACATAATTTAAAAATGTACTTTTATGGAAAGAAACAAAAAAGGATCTGCAAACTTATTCCCCTATAGCGGAAGAGTCTCAACAGATAACCTTGAAGGGTATTGAAGGACAAAATCATCTTTATTGCACTGCTTTGATGTTAAATTAGCTTTTAATAAGTTCCACCATTGTTTCATCTTAAAAAGAAAAACAAAACAAAAAAAAACATGTTGGAATAATAACAACAGATTTGCTTTAAAACTTTGGGAACCACTAATCTGAATTTAGCATGCATCAATTAAATTAAATCTTGGAGAGACCTCTGTTTGACGAGATTATTTAAAGAGCATAGAAAACATGATCCTTCATCACCACCAATGTTTTCTCTCAAAAAATAAGCAAAACACTAGGGTTATATGTAAATCAATATATACATTTATTTTTTTTTTGCATGAAATGCTAACCGATAGACTGTCAGTCCCCAGTAGGCATGTCACAATAAACAATAAGTCAATTAATCGCATGATAAATTAAAATAAACTCAATAATTTCCACTTGCTTAATTTATCATTTTTCTCCTTCTCTTTTTACCAAAAACTGAACGATACAGATATTCAAGTCTGGTGATTTGGAATCAACTATTTATTTTTTTTGAAAGACAATTTTGCTTACAGAAACTCCATAATTCATTTTACTTATTGTATCTGTTGCTTTCATTATTTATCTTGGATATTCCAAATATCTTCTGGTTCCAGTGTTTAAAAGTTCATTAGAATTTAAAATTTATCAATATTTGAGAATGTGTTCTTGCATTTTTATGCCATTATTACTATCATGTTACTTAAAAATGGCCTCAAAACAACCATGTTATCATTTATCGCAATAAGTTCTGGGACAAATTATCGTCCAGCAAAATTTGTTATTGTGACAGGCCTAGTTCCCAGTGCAACTTCTGCAGTCTGTTTTCAGTGCTGGGAAAATGCATTTGCCCTTTTACAGATTTCTTTATTCTGCTTTTTTTTTTTGTCTCACTTGGAGGTTTCAGATCATCTTACAAGATCTGATTACAGACAAAAGTCACCTGAGTAAATACAGAAATTATTTTCAAGTTATTTCATTTAAAGATCCAAAACAACCTGACTCTCTGTGGGAAAAAGTGATCTGCCTCCTTCAAAGACTTACAATTAATTCAGTTTAATTCAACTGCTTGTCCTTTAAAACAAAGAAGTAAGTTAAATAGCATTGACCTTTGCAATGTTTCTGAAATTAGAATTTGAGTGTGGTATAAAAAAATGCAAATATCTGCAAAGGGGCAGGCACATTTTCACAGTACTACAGTCCACCTAAAGTATTTCTTTATGGAAGAAGAAAAAACAAAAACAAAAAAATCATAACCATTCCTAAAAAAAATATTGCAATATTAATATCCCAATTACTCAACAAGATTACCCAAGTTTTTTAACATCTTATATTTGTAGCATATGTAAGAAGAAAAGTATATCTGCAGTGCATAATGCGGCAAAATCATTTTTTCGATTTCTTAGTGAAATTTTTTTTAATTATTTAGACTCGAAACTCAAATATATATTCCATTACTTGCACACACCTACGAATTGCCTTTTAACTTAACCAGTGAGTAGAAGCACGTGTGAATACTAACTCATGTTGCAATGTTGTTTCTACCCTCATGGTTACTACATGAACTCAGCAAAACTTCAGTACAGATAACAGGCTTTGAATTCCTTTTTTTTTAAAAAAAAAAAAAAAAAAACACCACACACTAGTGAGCAGCAATTGCTCTGAAAATATCTGGAGCTTAACATGTACATTGCAAAGCATGACCTAACATAAGTTTGCATATATACACATGCTGGCATTATGAAATAAATACAGATACAACGAGAAAAGTAACAGAAAAATTTATCTGATAGTCAAGGAACGTCAAACAAAGGCATAACTAAAACCTGTATGACCAAATCCTTGAATATTATGTTTCTATGTGAAATCTGATTCATCTGAAATCAGATCTTTCATCCTGCTGAGGAAAAAACCACCTCATTGTGCTCTTATCTGGATATGTGACGGAGTTTTCCACAAGACGGCAAACACTTCAATGACTTAAAGCGTCAGTCATAGCAGCAAAGACAGCTTTACTCCAGGGTTACAATAAGTGATTTAATAGATACACTTGAGAAAAATTATTTCTTTAGAAAATAGAGTCGATAAATCAGTGTGGAAAATGATCACATGCATATTGATTTTTCTTATTTTAACACCATCCAACCTCACATTTTAGTATGTCGGCTTACAGGTTCAAATATTTGTGGGCTGGATTTTAGACTTTTTAAGGATTGTTAGCCTGTGTAATAAAAAAGAAATGTGTCACTCGCCTGTGTTGGATGACTGTTCAATGGTGTGATGAATCCTATTTGCAGAATATTTCAAAAACCAAGGACTCATTGATTTTATAAAACACATCCAGGCACAAGAAACAACTTCAGTCAGACCGTGGAAGGTGCCTATCCTTATAAATGTCTGAACAATTATCGATAGTAAATCTTTCGACCTTTGAGGCAAACTGTTAGGTTGTCTATAAAAAGGGAACCAGTGCAGAACACTGCCTTGCTTTCACATTGACAAACCCTGTTGTCTCTGTTGTATCTAGCTTTTATTGAGTCGGTTTTATCTTTCTGCTCAGTGTCCTGGTTCAGCGAACCAAATAGTTAAATGGTTCAGTAAGCTGATGCATGAAATGCAACTAAACCCAAAATCCTAGTATTTAAGGCAGGTACAGAGGTCTAGATCTTAAAAGATCCATCATCCTCATCATCCTCTCCACTGCGAACTCAGACCTCTCCCATTTGGTCAGATATTTATTCGCAAAATGTAAAACCAGGTGTTATAAGGCCAGTTTTGTTCCCGTAGCCACCAGATTCCATAATTAGATTTTTAATATCTTGTAATCATCGATTTTCTAGTCTTTTTTTATCTGTTCCTCATGTGGATACTGTCTCATGTCAGGATATTTCCATAGATTTTAATATTTTTAAAGTATTGAGAATCTGCTCACTTTTAATCTGGTTATATCTGTTGTTTGTAAAAAAAAAAAAAAAAAAAGCTGACTCACCTCAACTCATTGTAACCAAATCTAAGGGTATAAGTAAAGTTGATTGACTGGTATCCTACTGAAGGAATTGGTTTGTGCATAAAAACTGTGGCTTTAGGAAGATAATTTTAAAAAGCCTGACTCATGTATTTGCCAGTGGTCGATAATTTCATCTTGAACAGATAAGCAACAGTACCTACTGTTGCTGAAATAGATATTGAAAACTCCTGATAATGCTGACATCATATATCGGTTATTTTCACACATGAACTACAATGTAATACAAAAACCCCTCAAACAATAGCAGCACGACATAAATAATCCAGATTTACAGATTATTAAGAGTTTTTACCTTTCTTTACTTCACAAAGTTACAAAAGCCTTACAAGCTAACACTAGCTGGGTATTTAAGCCAGGACTTTCCTCAAGGTAGTCAGTTTGCAGAAGGCTGCTCAAAAAAGACGCCGTTTCCAGCTTGCCAAATGGTGTTTTGAAACACAAGTGAGATTATTGGTGATCCATTCATTTCCACATAATAACTGCAACCATTTTTAAGCAACACATTAATATCTTGTAATCAAGGAAAAAGTGTAGCAGTGTGTAGCAAAAGGACAGTGCTGTGTTATTGCTTAGACTTTTGTACAAATTCTGCAAGACGAAGTGAGCAAAGCTTCTCTATGCAGAAAAGAGTTGTGGTATTTACCTACAGAATGCACATGCATCCATCTCTGTGGGACCTGCTGTGTGTGCTTCCCCTCATACTTTAAAGTTAACTTCAACACCTTCTGCTTTGTTTCAAACATACAAAGTAAGCTGAAGGCACCTGTCCATCAGAATAAGTTGTGCCAGCACCGCAGGATGATGCAGGCAATAAGTGAGAGTTTGCAGGTACAACAGAGATAAAGTAATGGCGTCCCAGTTTCTTGCACGAAGTCACGTCAAAATAAAAGTCCACATTATTTAAAGCCAAAATAGGACTCCAGAATTTGTCCAGAAATTACATGAATACAGATTTAGTCAGGTGACATAAATAAGCATAATACTTTGCGAGAGGACAACAAACCTTACATTTATAGCACTCGAGACAGTATTGATCAAAAATCATATCAAAGTCATACTATCATTGTGCTGTCTAGCAAGACATAAAAAGCTGCGAGTAAGAGGTGCCATTTTGAGAGTACATCCACCTTAACATTCAGATTGTGAGGGCAAAGTAAAAGGAACGTAAACAGTAATAAATGAGCTAGCAACCCAAAACTAGCAAACAATAAATGACATAACGGATAGGCTAATTGACCCCGATTGTTTAGGTGCTGAACTAGGATGGTTACTGCATTTTAAGTGTGAACAGAACTAGTACTTCAGGAGGCTGATGATACACAAAACTGTATACGGTTCATAAAACCAGAGACAACATAAATCAGTGCAACACTTTCTCAATCCACTTTAATCTGTAAAAATTATATTATGGAAAATTGTAATCATTTTTAAACTTTTATCTTTTCAAAACGGTAGCATTGTTTGATACCAATGAATAGCCTTTCCTACATTGGACGATCAGCTAGTATTAGAATTAGTTTTTGATGCTATAGTTAGTCCTGTCACAATAACAGATTTTAGTGGATAAACAATAATATTGTTATTTTGAGATGATTTTGTTGATAATGGGAATTTTCCCTCCCAAAGATTTATACATTTTGCTTCTGTAGAGAACCCTCAACACAGGAACTGGAAGACATTTTAAATATCCAAAATAAAACAAGACATCCAACAATAAGTAAAAGGGAAAACAAAAATTACACTCAACCAAAACCATCAATAACATAGATTATGAAATCTCTGTAAACTTCATAAACAAAAACAGATATGAATCATCAGAACATTTTAATTTATCATGCGATTAATTGATTAATTTCTTATTGTGACAAGATTAGTTATAGTATGATCAATCAAAAATGAAACCGTAAGAGCCATTTTGCACGAATGTATCAGTGCAGACATTACAGAGAAAACAGTGGAAGTAATCTTACCATTTTTGATTCACCAAACCGAACGAGTATTGACACTGCAGATCAGTTCCCTAATTTAAATGAGTTCTTTCCACAAAAATACGGCAGTTATGGAAACATAATCTGTGCTTGTGTGTGTTTCTTACGCCAGCAGAGCCCCCAGCGGGCGTCATCTAATGGGCAGAGCGAATGGGGTGGAAGGATGGTCTGCACCGGATACGTTACACATGACTTTGTCGTGATGCACCACAGGCACTGCAAAAACACACACACAAAATAAAGAGAGATCCCTTTGCTCAAACAAAGCAGCAAATCTGAAACGGCTCAGGTCAGTTGCATGTTGAACTACATGACAAACACACACAGAGAGTGGGAGGGGAAATCTGGGAACGGATCGGTTACTCCTCAAACCAGTCCAACAGGTTTGAAGATGGAAGACGAGCCAGCAGCTAAAGCGCTTCTGCCTTGGATACATTTGTCACTCAGATGTGTACAAACACAGCGCAGAGCAAGTATGAGATTATCTGAGCTGAAATCTGAACTCACCGACACATTTCTGAGACATTCCTCGCAGCTTGACACATTTTTTGACTCACACACTGTTAAGAAAAAAAAAAAAAAAAGGTTTAATTTGTGAAGAAAAAACAAAACAGGATTTGTTTGTAATGGTGAAACCATTCTGAGGCATAGTGGGGACACCCATCCAGCTCTGATATTACACTGATTAGCTGAAAAGTCTTGAGGGGGATTAAATGAGGCCTGTAAGTATTCTCAGGGTGGTTTTTATAACTACTGCTAATCTTCCTGAGACATTTTCTATGGAGACGTCAGAGTAAACAGGCAGGCTTTGTGTAGTCATGTATCAATAAAGGCCTCTGCGTGCTACAGCTTGTCTCTTTACTGAGATAAATATGTATCCAGGAGGTTAATAGAAAGCTGAAATTATTTACTGCTAAATAAAAGAGAGATTATTTGGGACATAAAAACATAATCACTGTTTTGTTTGTTATGTCAAAGTAAAGAAGCAGAAAAGAGATCTACTTTGATTTTTATTTTCCTAGTTTTGTTCAGATAACTGAGCCTGTAATATTTATTTTACCAAAACTGATTGCTGTTTGCTATAACTACTCACAAAGTTTAAAAAAGTAATTTAAAAACAAAATTACTGACCAAATATCAATTCGAGGGAGAGTTTTAAAAAAGACTATAAGTAAAAAAATATATAGATTATAATTACATTGAATAACGCATCTGAAGGTTTTTAAATCATCAGACACTTGTCTCAGTTCCTACCTTGTTCAGGTGCGGACTCGGCCAGAACTGTTGCCAAACCAGAAACAAGAAGGAGAGCAGGGAGGAAAATCCGTAAACACTTCATCATCCAAACGCTTCGACGACGCAGGTTATCCGCACTTTTCTTTCTCGTCTTCCTCTTCTTCTTCTTATCTGTGTGAGCTTTATATCTGAAAGGATGTTAGACTCGTGAGAGCTTAGAAAGTGTTTTGGCAGCTCCTGGCAGACAGGAGAAACTCGAAATGCGAAGTTACCGAGAAGGAAACGCAACAAGGCTGACGCACGCCCGTGACGCAGCGCAGACAAAAGGAAGGGAAGGTGGAGTGTTTGTTTCGAAATACTTAAAAGGTTTTTTTCATGTTCAAAGTATATCTATAACAGAAAATAATAATTAGCATGACTAATTATCAATGCCAGCAGAAAATAATACCGCATTCGACAATATTTTCTGTGAAACACCAACAAAAAATAGGGCGTAATTATCGAGGGGAGTGAGGAGGATATATTTTTAACAATTAAATAACAGAGCAATTCGGTCTGCATTTTCATTCATCCCTTTTAATTCTGATTCCTCTAAATAAAAAACAGTGCTGTTGTCTTCACAGGTGGGTGAATGGGTAAAATACTCACTCCCCCTGTGAGTATTTTAATCTCAGCATAAATCAATGCCTTAAAGATTTGCCAGAGGACATTAGTGAGCAAAACAACACGAAGACCAAGGAGCAAAGCACAAGTTTTTACTCCGCTAATCCGGAATAAACTTCCAGAAAACTGCAAAGCTGCTAAAACAGTGAGTTACTTTAAATCAACAATAAAACCTCATTAACGTTGCCATTGATTAATAATAAGTGAATATAGATTAGTTCTAGTCAGGATTATAACTTTTTATTCGTTCTTTTTAGATTACCACTGTTATGTTTGTTTGTTGTTATGTTTGTTGGTTGTGTTTTGATTTTTTTTTTTTTTGCCCTGTTGCTCAATGCTACACAAATCAGTTGACTTGACTGAACTTGACTTAAAAGCTGTGTCTCCCTGGGCTTAATGAAGAAGTGCAAGAAGAAAGCCATTTTTAAGAAAATTGTCCAATTTTCCTCAAGCCATGTATGAAGCACAGCAGATGTGTGTAAGAAGGGAATCGATTCTGAATAAGCCAAAATTGAACTTTTTTTAGGCTATGGTGCAGCAGATGCTTTTCTTCAGCCAGGAAAAGGCAGCCATTCAGACCTGATGAGATGATGGTTGAAGCTAAATACAGGTAAATCTTGAAAATTTGTAAAAAAAAACTGTAAGAAAAAAACCCTGAGAGGAGGCTGAAATTACCGTTATTATAGGCAGACCATTTAGAATGGTCCAGTCAAAGTCAAGACCCATGGTAAATCCAACTGCGAATCTGTAGCAAGACTTTAAAAAAAAATCTGTTTACACAAAAAAGACATCTGATCTCACATAGTTTTAGCCATTTTGTTAAGAAGAATTGCAGACATTATAGTTTGTTACATTGAAAATCGATGGAGACAAACTCCAAAATGTTTGAAGCAACAAAGAGCAATTTTGTTGTGCAAATGGATGCTACATTTTTAGGTTTGCATTGTAAAAAAAAAAAAAAAAAAAAAAACATGTACTATTTTCTTCTTCATTATAATGAACAACTTTCTGCTGGTCTATCTCTTAGGATCCCAATGAAGTACACTCAGATTTGTGGTTATAATTTGTCAAAAGTTAATAGATATGACTACTTTTGCATCCCTTTATACAGGAAATGAAAATTTAATTAAACAAAAACACACTCCTTCAAATTTAATCAGGAATAAGGCAAGGTTACAGCATGAGATGTTGTGCTTGACGTGGCATATCGAGTTTGTTTAATCTGCAGAGTGAAAACAATTTCAAACTTCTTCCTCTTTTTCTGATCTCCACAGTGCACAAATGAGACATTAACAAATCATACCGTTTCCAATAATTTATTAAAGCATAATTTCGTAAAGCCATTTACAAATAAAAAAAGAAACAACACACACATCTCTCTCTTCTTCATTTTTTTTCCCCAACAAGCACAATGATTCACTGTAACGATGATAACAAGCGGAACAGCTTGACGGGCTCAGCTCTGGCCGCCTGCGGCCGATAACAGGAGCCCTTGTGATGAAGTTGCCCTTGAAGATAGATTTGTGATCAGATACCGTCAACTTTTAATTTCAAATTCCATTTTTTTCCACAAGCTGATCTCATTTCAGAAGCTGCAGGGTGAATTTCTCACACTACACCAGCAATGCGAGCAACACAGATCCCCTTCCAGGTTGCTCTGTAATTATGGCTTATGAAATGATCACACTTTTGAGCACATTTTAGCCTGAGTCACTTGAAACTAGTGAGAAGATTCTGATTATTATTATTATATCTGGTTATTAGAAGAAGGTTTTGTTTTTTTTTTTTGCTTTTTTTTTCTCCAGATAATTTAACGCCACATTTAAAACGGCCTATTATAGTGTTGATTACATTATTCAACAAAACAGAAAAACATCTTTGTTGGTGTTCTAACTGGGTATGAATAGAAGTCTCAAATTTCCTATGTTACTGTTTTCCATTTTTGTAACAGCACTGGTCATTGTTACACTTAAGAAAACAAATATATCAAATTTCTTCATCTTCTAATCTGTCAATAGCTTGTGTGAAAAGCCCAAATGCATTTGGAGTCAAAATTCTTATTGCCCCTGAACGTTGGGTAAAATATGTTTTAAATAAAACGCACCAAACAGTCGCACCATCCCAGCCAGCACACCTAGGTGGGCCCCATATGGGACCCAAATGGGTTTGTCCACAGTTTGTCCATGTAGGGCCCATGTAGGCGGTGACCCTACCTGTGGGGCCACCATGGAAACCGCGGACAAACCCATTTGGGTCCCATATGGGGCCCACCTAGGTGTGCTGGCTGGGATGTTTTAGCAATAGAAAAATGTCTTTGTTTTAGCTCTCTGGAAGTCATACAAGTCGGCGAAGCTGCCACCTAGTTAGCAGATCACTTGACAGACCCGTTCCACAACTTCTTAGAACGAAAGCACATGTATGCAACATGTTCGGCTCACCTGCTGCGCTCGGAGGCGGTTTTTGCATGAATAGCTACCGAGGCAAGCCCTTCCTTCTGTCGCCTCCAAACCCAATTAAAAGTCATGTAAAACTGGTGAATCTAAATCCTCCCCGGAAACCAGAAACCAACACTGGCACCTCTTACTGGTAATATTCTAAAGACTCAGGATGTTTTCCGTTCCCTCCAAACAGATATTGAAATACATACAATATATAGACTAATAAATAAGCTCCATACCTTCCCATTCCAATCCCATGCTTTTTTTTCCTTATGCAAACTCACAATTACAACACCATTCCTTGCAAAAAAGTGGTCATATAAATACATCTTATTTTTAAAGAATACACTCATTACAACACCTTCTCTTTTCCATTCCCCAGCAGTCTGCTTTAACACTCACCCACACAGCAGCAATCCAGATATCACATTTAAGGACAGATAATATAGAGGGCTTATACAATAATAATAATAATAATAATAATAATAATATTATATTGACAATAAAAGTGTCAAGTTGAAATGTTCAGAGCAGAAACACAAATTGGAGCTTGCACATGTGCATTTTTAATAAATTAGAATATCAGCAAAAAGACAAGTCAGTTGATTAATTAAATTCAATTAGTGGAAATCATGTATAGAAATTTATCACACAAAGATATATTTCAAGTGGAAATTGTGAGGGCTTAAAATTCAGTTTCTCCAGTAATTTGAATATTACAGAAGACCAGTAAAAACAAATTTTAACACAGGAATGTTATGTGATGATGATTTATACTGTCATGGTTAATTTTTGTGGTAAGTCATACAGGAGCGTTGCTAAAGAAGCTGGCTCTTCACAAAGTGTTTTTCACTTCATATTAATGAAAAGTTGAGTGAAAGGAAAAAAGGTGAGCAAGCAAGAAACTGAATTTGTCGAGTTTTTCTAAACCGTAAAGCATGATAGCAAAAACAAAATCCTTTAGGCTGTATTCTAATTTACTCACTTATTGATGCATGTGTCCTGAGCTCCTCAGTTAAAAATAAAAGAAAGAAAAACATCTGACTAAACAGATAAGACTGTAGAGTATTTTATGGCTCACGGTAAAGTGGGAGAGTGACTCCTGAAAACGACAACAACGGTAGACTTGTCAGTAACTGAAGACATGAACCTGGATAGCAGCCAGACGCAGCATAGCCGTGTTTCTGCTCATTTTTACTTTTCAGTGAGTCACAGCCAGTGAATGGTGCACATCATAGGTATCATGGTCCTCAGATATACAGTGGTCATTCTTAACATTAATTTTTCTGCATGTATTTTACATGACAGGCGTCACATTGTGTTAGGTTTGGCATCTCTAGGCTTTACAGTGCAGTAGCCACCAAAAGGAAAATCAAATCCACTTTGCAGTATGTGTGTGATCCATACAAAATGATACATTAGTTTCATTTATGTGTACATAGTTGTGACTATACAGGTCTATGCAGGCTGTGTTATATCTTCACATAAATAGATATTAGTCTTTTTGCGGAGCCAAATGTACATAAACTCTACACTGACTCCTAATGTCAGGTAAGCTTCTACAGAACCACCTTGAATCTTTTCATGACACTCACAAACACTTCCTGTTGCTGTGTTTTTCTCGTGGCCACATGGTGGCACTAACGAGTGAGCACGCGCACACAACGTGGGACGGGGAGGCGTGGGACTCCCAGAAGAATAATAATATTTTCAGTTCTTTTACTCAAAGGTAACACTGCTGACGTTAAAGATAAACAACTGGAAACGACACCAAAAAAGCAAGCAAGAAGAAGAAGAGTAAAACTGTAGAACAGAAAAAAGACGCCATAAGAATAAAGAAACATAAAGAGAGAGAGAGATTAAAAATCAGAAGAATGAGGGTCAAAAAAAGGGTGTGGTTTACTTCTTATCTGGCAGTGCGCAAAGAGAACAGAGAGGCCTCCCGGACCAAAACTGGGTGGCTGATTTGTGCTTGTTATTGTTCTTTTTCTTTCTTTTTTTTGCCTGAAAAGGGAACAACAGTGGAGTGTGTGATGTGCTTGAACATCTACATGCATTATTACAGCTGGGGGTGGTGTATGTTTTAGGTGAAAGTCCAAAACCACTGGTTATTTTGTCTGCCATGCTCGTTTTAATCTCAAGTAGGATTCAGGCTTCATTTTCCATGTCTCTCAAATTCATTTAAGTTGACTCAACCTGTTGGATTTGCTGGCTGCTGCAACTGCCTTCAACAAGACCCAAACACTAAAAGAAGGCCAAAGAAGGAGCCTGATGCTGCTGGATGGACAAACCGAGGAGTGGCTTGGTGATCACCTGGCCCAGGAACTGGCCACGCTGGACACGGACATGATGCTGCAACGCTTCTTCACCATCATGTTGATGTAGGCCTTCATGATCTTGGTGACCTCTCCAACCTGCAGAGGGAAAACACGAGTTGGACCATTACATCGTCCTACCGACAATGGCGGGTTTTGATATGAGCTATGTGGCGTTCTGCCAGGGCAACTCCGCATAAGGGGCAGCATACAGCAAAATAAAAAAATGTCTTAGTTGCATGTTCATTCCAGGAACATCTCTCAATCAATCAATCGAGGGATTGTTCATGCATTCTATTTTTTTTATTTTTTTTTGTCAGTAAAATGTCCAAACTGTTTTCTAACCAACCATAACTCAAAATCTTAAATATTTAGATTCAGCTGGGTCATTCTTCTGTCTGAATTATTGAAAACATTTCTGGGGGGTTCTCAATGTTTCTAACAGGTTACTCTGTACAGCAAAAGAAGGTTTTACAGTTTACTTGAATAACCCAACATTAATTTTCTGTCTGTCTTGTCTAAATGAGATGGGCTTGTGTTCAGAAACGGAAGCACAAAAGGTGTAAGAAGGCATAAAATTAAACTATTTTAGGAAGTATATTGACAGCGTGTTAATACAGACTGTGGTTTCTGGTGTTTCATAAGTACCAGGAGGCTACATTTGTGAATGCAATTGGAGACGTATGCAGTATTATAGATTCACTTCATCCTGATATAAAAAGAACCACATTATTTGTTGACAGAATGCTATTTTAGTGCTCATAGTTACACAGCAGTAAATCTGGTGATTTGATAACTCTTCATAGCTACATGTCTACAATTCAGTCAAACGATACATGCGGGAAAACTCTGAAGAAACTCAGTGAAGTCTCACCTGTGGAGTCTCGAAGTACATCTCCCTCTCATCCACGATGATCTTATAGGTGCAGGGCTGTGAAGCTCCAAAGAAGGTTATGTGCTCATACTGGAACATCTCCAGTGGTTTCGGTTCACCTCGCTTATACACAGAAACATTGTCGGCACTCACACCCAGCCACAGATCATGAGGGAACCCGCCTTCTTTACACTGCCAAGAGAAGACATTTTATAAAAAGTTTTTTATATCACTATCCTGACCATGACATCCATCATCCTTTTTATTTCTCACCTCCACGTCGAAGAGAGTGGAGCCGTATCCAGGCCACTCCTTGATGATGCTCATGTACTTGAGCATGGCCTGGTGCTGTGGCATCCCCTGCAGACGGGCCCACTTCTCCAGGATGCTGGTGCGCGTCGCAGATGTCTCCTCCTTCACCCACATCTCCAGCCTCTGCTCCCCTTCCACCTGAAACATCGAATGGATCTCTGTCAAACAGTCAGCAAACAGGTGCGACTGGCAGGAAAGTGAATTTAAGAGGCCGGAGAAGCCGGAGAAGCCCGGATTAGTACGATTAACACTTTTGCCTTTTTTCCCCCCCCCATTGTTGTTAACGCAGATTAAGGATTACGGTAGCGTACCTTCTGCTTCTTCAGTGAACCCGTTTTGCTTTTCCTGAGGGAGGAATCCCTGAAGGTGGGAGTCTTTCGTTTCTCCGTGCTGGCCCCGGTCCCGCCCTGTCCTCCGGTGGTCCCGATCGCGTCTCCGATTCCTCCGCTGCCTCTCGACCCTGCTCCGCCTGCCGTGCCCACGCCCGGTTTGGTGGACTGCAAGATGCGATTCCGAAGGCGTCCGATCGGATAGACGCTTCCCAGGCTCCATCCAGCCCGACCCGCCCCGTCGCCATGGAGATACTGGAGACGTAAAGCCGCCAGGTGCTGCAAAGTCTCCTCCGAGGCAGGGAAGTGGCCACTGATTAATGATTCGTGAGCCTGGAAGGAAAAAGCATGATTATTTCCCAATAATATTCTAAATTTAAACCAAACTTTAGTTTTTTTTTTCCAACAAACTGTTTGTCACTGTGTAAAATGTAAAACTACATTAACACAAGTTAATACAACTCGTTCCCATGTAATGCCTAGTAGACGTCATTTACGGCGGATATTTCAGGATAAAAGGAAAAACCTCCTGACTTACAAAAACACTTTTAACAATTTGCATATCCATTAAACTGATTTCTTTTATCTTTGCGGTGCTGAGGCACCATCTGAACTCGTCTGATTAACATTTCTGTTAAGTTATTGTGCGTAGATTTTTGAAATGCTAAAGAAATCAATGATTTTTACCAGAAGGAATAAAATGCGCAAAGTGTCTTGCAGAACTATTCATAAGATCAGAATCTTACTAACTGACTTAAGCACACAGAACTCCGTGGAGCGGAAAACAAACACCACAACCTCCAGCTAAGAAATGCGGTGGTGGCAGGATCACGCTGTGGGAATGCTTTCTGAACAGTGTCAGGGAAGATTGTTAGAGCTGATTGTGAAAATGTAAAAAAGGTTTGAGGAGTTATTGCTTTTGCCAGGCATAGTTGTTTTTTTACAACAAATAGAATGCCTTTAGTTATTTGCATAATTTTAGATGAAAACACACCTGTTCAAACATGAATGCAAACTCCACTCCCTCCTTGGGCATGCTCTCTACATCCAGGAAGCAGTACAGCTTGAAGTACAGTTTCCACTCTCCCTCCTCCTCATCCTCTTCACTGCCTGCCAATCTGAACATACACACACACACACACAAAAATAGAAACATCAGCTCATTGCGCAAAATCAATCTACAATCCTAAAAGGCCTCTGGTTGCACTGTAATGTTTAAGGAGACTTACTTACCTCTCAAACTTGGCCAGAACGTCCGCCACAATCACTCTGCTCTCCAGCGCTCTGTCTGTGAAAGTGTTGTGCTCGAATAGAGAAAACAGGTTCTTACTCTCCTCCATGGCCAGACCTCTGATGAGCTTCTCAACAACCTGCAGCAGCAGAAATGTAATGTTTTTAGGGTTATATATATTGAGGAGATGCACAGATCTACCCAAAATTAATAACTTTAAAGCTTTTCCTTGCAGAATCCTGACCTATTTCTTGTCTATTTTTGGCTATTTGATGCAACCTGACCTCATTAACATGGTATTGTGTCCTTGTAAGATTACTGAAATTGGTACTATGGAAGAAAGAGATTTCAGCACCATACTCTCATTAAAAAAAAAAAGTCTGAAGATGTAAAGTTGACCCATTCTTCTAGCTCTGTTGCTCCAGTAAAACCCTCCAGAGACGTCCAGTATGTTAACATTTGTTACACACCTCTCCAGCTGTGGTGTGTGAGTTAATGGAGATCTTGCAGGAGCCTCCTCCGTGGCAGTACACTGTGGTGCTCATCTCCTGCCTGAGCAGCAGGGCGGCGATCTCCTCCTGAGATGGAACAAACTCACGAGTCTTGGTCTTCTTCAGGGACTCTCCGATGAAGCTGGCATAGCGCTCGATCTCGGTGCCGGGATAACGCTCCCGTACCCTGAACCACGAACATACGTTTTTGTTTCCGTATAAAGAGGCTTCGGTAATCAGAGGCAAAGAGTTCCCGTTACCTTTTAAGGTGGAAGCGGAGGTATCTGAGGATGGCTCGACTGGGCAGGAAGGTGCAGCTCATACAGGTGAGCAGGTGCCAGTGTGCCAGATTGGCTGGGCTGTTTGGTTGAGGCACATGATTGGTCTGCTTGATCACCTGACAATAGACCTAGAAGAAGAAGAAGAAAAAAATAAAGAGAATTTACTAAAAGAATACTCATCTTTACCATATAGCCAAACATTGTTCTAGCAAAGTATTTACACCCTTTAAATCTTTTTCCATTTTGTCATGTTTTAACCCCCATTTCTGTAAGGAAGACATAAAAAGTCCCGCAGGAAAACTAAAATTAACTGAGGGAAACTGATTAGAGTTGATGGGAAGCTGGATGGACATAATAAAGGGCAGTCCAGAAACAAACCCTGTTGGAGGAGAATGCTGGAGAAGTTCACCGTCTCTAATTTGACTAAGGCTGAGAGCATTTTTAAAGACGCATGGGGAAAATCTGAAGTGGTTAGATGTGTCAAGCTGGTAGTGAGAGACCACCAAAGAGTTGCTGCTGAAACGGCAATGAAACATTGTTCTATACTAAAAATGTCCTGATTTTTATTTGACAAACAATCAGAAAACCATTAACCATTTTCCTCCAACTTCACAATCTTTGCTCCTTAGTGTCTGTCACATAAAATCCCTGCCAAATCACATCAATGTTTGTGGCTTTAACATAAGAGAATGTAAAAAAAAAGAAGAAGAAGAAGAATCCAAGACTCTGAATACTATATTTTTGTTTATTTTTTTTTTTTTGACAAAGACACATATTATGATGGGAATAAAATCGTACCTCATCCCTGAGAGGGCGCAGATCCTGGCAGGTCTGCAGGATGCCCTGAATGATGGGCACCGTGTCTGCCAGCGTCTCCATCTCCTGCAGCGAATTGAAAACTCTCACCGCCTCGTCCTGCAGACTGGCGTAGCCCTGCTGCCGATGTACTGCACACAGAAAAATTAACGTGGGACAAAAAAAAAAAAAAAAGAGAGAGTAAAACAGTAAAAAAGAATACCCTGAAGACAGCAAGAATAACAAATAAAAACATGGGACAAACATGCATGAAAATCTAAAAGAAAAGCGTCTTTTAAACAGAGTCACTCACAGCTGGTGACCTCTCCGTAAGGCAGGGGCAGCAGAGGCGAGTGCAGAGGATGCTGTGTGTATCTCAGGATAGGGTTCCTCCTGTACATCTGCTCCACTATTTCTGCATTCACACTGTTCTCCTGGGGAAATGAGTAACAAACTCTCAACTCAAATCCAGATATCAGCTCATAGATTTGAGTTTGCACTCCTATCGTGACTTCGTTTTACCTTGATATCTCTGATGAGCTGCAGAGTCGGAGTTTCGATCGGAGTTTTGCTTTCGATGACTCCCAGGATTGCAGCCGTCCATCTCATGGCCTCGTTCAGCATTTTGGTATATAGGCGATAGCAATGCTTCCTTCCATACACAATGATGTTCCAGTAGCCTGTAAAGACACAGTTCAGTTACTACTTATGTATTCCAACCATTTTCAGAAGCAGAAGCCTTGCATGTATCCTGGACCGCCTCTGTATAACCCCTGATGTTGCCCTTTCGGCAGCTTCCCTTCATTTCCCCTTCCTCACCAGTCTCCCTGTGGACCCGCTCATCCGGCTGGATGACGGAGCAGAGGGAGTTGAGAACCAGAGTCCCCATCTTGGATGAGTTTTTCTCTGCGCTCTTGTAGTAATCCAGAGAGTTGTGGGTCAAAACAAACCACCGTTTCTTCAGCTTCAGAGATGTGCTCTTAGCGTTCGTCTTCATCTCCTTGTGGAGCCAACCTGAAGGTGATGAAAGGGGAAACGAGATGCCATATGCTCTGACTTTGAGAAAAGTTATAGAAGAATTTGTAAAATGTGTAAAAACAATCATTTCTTTCCCACAAATGTAATGTACTCAACTTAAAGGTTGGATCTTTCTAAATTTTTTATTTTATGTTGCAGAAATGAAAGATGACTTTATTTTAAAACCTTTTCCCAAACTCCTGCTAGTAGCACCAAGAAAGGTGGACTGCACCTAAAGATTGCAAATATTTTGGGGTTTCATTTTCTGAAACACGTACCTCTGACAAGGAACTCCTGTCCATCTATCCTGGCATCTCCCTTGGGTTTCTGCAGCAGACTGATCCAGTGATGCATCTCCTCGGGTGTGTCACTGTTGCAGTGGATCACCCGGTTTGCCGTAATGATGACAAACGAATTTGGGCTGCAGAAAGTGAGTGAAATGAGGTCAGATTAGTCTTTCATTCATAAAGTTTTTGTTCTACACTAAGTTCTATCTTCCTATTCAACAGTTGGTCTTATCCCTGCAACACATTTCAGTAGGAACCGAGGAGACCGCACATGTTACCTACTGGCTTTTCCAGCCATTCTCAAGGTAGATATCGATCATCACAACACTTCTGAATTTGACAGAAGCTATTTCCACAACCTTAATGTTTTCAGATATGTATAAATTATACAGATTTACATAAATATTCTTTTTCTTTTCCAATATTTCTGCTGTTCTCCCTGGTATTCTGGATGTCGATTTCTGACTTGTGGAGGCTCAAAGGTTCTCCCATTTTTCAAAAACTGTATTTACAGATTGATCACAAGCTCTCAATGAGATTATTAATCTGCAGTTTCTCTCTAAACTTCCAATGTTTTGATTCTTGGCTCACTTTTGCTAGTGACCTGATGCTCCATTGCGCTGATAAAAGAAATGTTTACCGTCTTGAAGATGTTTTAATCTTTATTCACGGAAGGTAAAATTGGAAGTGATCCCACGCTTTTGTAGGAGAGGCAACCCCCCACCAGTGTTCCTCTCTAAGCAGCTTTCTATATCATGTAAATCTGTATCTGTAATTTAGGGCATATTTTTGTTTGCTTGCAAATATTGTACAATAGCAGAATATCTTTGACGCAGTTTGAAATAAAATCCTTGTTTTATATATTTGAATTGGTTGTGCATTGATTGCTCCGACTTACCGATCAGGGTTGTCTGATGCACAGACAGAGTCGATAAGCCCTACATCAAGAGTTCCCTGGATAAAAGATAACAGGAAGAGTTAATTACCACACTAACCATTATAAAGTTTACATTATCAATCCTTTAGCTCTCTCAAATAAAGACTTACAACAGCATTTTTAGGATTGGCCTGCTCGTGGGACATGTCCAGCAGCTGTTCAGGAGTGCACACTCTCACCTTGCTAAGCACATTAAACCACCCACTGTGCAGGCAAAGAAAAAATTCAATTAGATGTTACTAGCTTAAAAAAAAAAAAAAAACTGCATGATTCCATTTTCTGCACAAAGCTCTACGTCACACCTTGCATCTTCTGGCGACTCAGCAAACACTTGGTACGTCCTCTCGTCTGTCACGATGTTCAGAGCGTTCTCTTTCTCATGATTGTCCACGATTTCCCTGCAGAATCACAAGCAGGTCAGCTGGTGGCATCAACAGGTTGAACGTTTGAATAAAATGTGTTTTTTTTTTTGTTTGTTTGTTTTTCATCTGGAAGTTTAAGGTTATACTTGGCAGCCCTGATGTCGATGGTTCCTTTCAGCTTCTCCTCGCTGTCGTTCTCGTAGTACATCAGTTTGCTGTCTCGCAGAACAAACCAGCGCATCTTCCAGTTTCTTAGGAAGAAAAAAACGGCAATTAGGACCACCTTGTTTACTTTTGAGATCATTCGATTGCACAGCAGTGTTCTTTCAGTGAGCATCTGTTGCAGGGTTTTATTTCGTTAGCATGCAGGTTGAGCTCAGTAGTGACTACAACAACCTCCGGGAAAGAGTGGACAGTCCTCCTCCCTTCTTGTAGAGCCACCCGGACTTCAAGGACTCCTGCTTGGACCGGAACCACATGAACGTCTCGTCTTTTAACACACACCAGCGCCGCTTCCACGGGATCATCAGACCAGCTGAAGGAACACATTGACACAGCAAACAAAAAAAAAAATTCTTAAAACAGTGGCCTCGGTCCAGCCAGTGAGTTAACAAAAGGATTTTTTTAGCACGTGTAATAATTTTTGCTAATTTACGAGAAGGTTTTTGATTTAAATGTACTATTTGGTGATCTGTTTTTTCACAAACGAATATGCACTGACAATAAAAACAAAGCCATGTGTTAGGTAAATGATAACCATCAACATGTTTCACAAGATAAGAATAACGGTTTGCAGGATGTTCCAACCGTTGAGTCTCCATTTAATGCAAATCGCCTTGGCCACTTCTGTAAATATATAACTTACACACACTCAGAGAAACAATGTATTAGAAGTGAATACAGTGGTGAGAATATTGACCTTAACTATAAATGTTTTAATGGTAAAGCATAGAATGAAAATCTGATAACATATATTTACATTTTCCTAACACCATGTAATGAAATATACATGTCCAATGCAGACTTTAACAAAATACAACATTTCTGTAAGACGGAAAAAAAACCATCAAAAAAAAAAGTGTTTATGTTTCTGCATTTTTCTGTCCAAAAACATTTCTAAAATCTAAGAAAGTAATAGAAAAGAAATTTGTAAGGTAAGACAGACACACCTTTCATATAGAGGTAACCATGAAAATATGGTGGCCCATTTCCGTTGAGCAACGTCACGCGTCCGTTCGTCACCTCTTCATCAGTGTCCATCATGCCATCGTGTTCATCTTCGCTGTCTGCGTACTGCGAAATCAAACAGAAAAACGTATCACTTACATATAGATACCTGGAAACATTAAACAAATACATCAGCAGCTACGGAAGCGTATTGCTATCACGTAGAGAAAAAAAAAAACTTTATCACATTTGAACGTGATACGTATCTTGTTAAAACGTGATATGTGTCTTGTTTAAACGTTTTCCTAAACACAACGTGACTGCACAGAAGGAAATTATGCTTAACATATGACTTAACATAAGACTGTAAATAAGTAACTAATCATGCAAATTATACTTAACATAAGTGTTAAGAAATCATCTCTTCTGCTTTAAAAACGTACATAGACACTTTGTTGTGTCTGCCACTAGGTGGTGTACGAGAATAGGCTGAAGGGTAGAAAGAAGAAGAAAAGATATAAGATGGAGGAAAGGAATACCTGATGTTATGCACTGCTGAGTTAAGAGTTCTTTGTTTACTTGAGCTTCTACCTCGTCCTAGCTTCCAAACATAACTCACTTCAAAATGGAACCCCATAGTAAAACTGGACTAGATTAATCTACGCCAATATACGTATTGCTAAAATACGTATATTGCTAAAACGATACGTTACGTATCGTTACAAGATACGTATCGCGTTTTAACAAGATACGTATCGCGTTTTAACAAGATACGTATCGCGTTTTAACGTGATAGCGCTCGAAATTCTTTTTTCCTGCGTGATAGCAATGCGCTTCCGTAATCAGCTTATGAGGAGAGTGACCAAGAAACAAAAGGATTTGCTGTACAGCTGCTCATACATGTCTGCGTGCGCGCATGTGAGGAAGCGAGTAAGTGTGTGTCCTCACAGAGTCAGAGCTGCCTCTGTAGGACTCCACGCTGGTGTTGGTGCAGGTAGACTTCCTCGGGTGCTCCTCGTCCGTCACGGCAGCGCTCCCGCGGTTGCTTCCAGACACCGAGCTGTCGTCCCCGGCATTGACAGACCCCTCCTCGTCTTCCTGGTCGTAGTCCGACTCCGTATCGGCCGGCATGCTGTAGATGGGCTCCTCTCCATCCACCAGGCTCTCCACCATGCTCACTTTCCTCGCCGAGTCTGTTTTTGTTTCCTCGTTTTTCTCTCCCTCTGCCGGAGGAGGAAGAGGTTGAGGAGGAGCAGGAACGGGAGCTCCGTCTTCAGGTGGAGGGAGCGGAGGAGGTTGAGGAGTACCGGAGACGCCGACTGCTGGAAGTGGAGGAGGCGCGGGGGGAACGGTTCCCTCTGCAAAAGCAGGTGGAGGAGGAGGGAGATGAACAAATATATCCTGATCTATGGGAGCGTCGGACTCAGCGGGAGGTGGGAAGTCTGGCAGGGGGATGCACTCCTCCTCTGCATGGAAGCCTTCGTCTACATCCTCCTCTTTCGAGGCCCCTCCGGGTGTGCTCGTCGCTTTTGCGGTTTTCGCCTCCGCCACAGGCTTGGCTCCGACTGCTTCCGCAGAGGGATCCACACCCCCAAAGTTCAGGAGGTCGATGAGCTCCGTTGCCTTCCGGGATGCCTCCTTCTTCATCCGCTTGAGCTCAGCATCCCGACGCAACTGCAGCTCCTGTTTGGACGACTCGCACAGCTGCGACACCTCGTCCTCCCGCTTTTTCTGCAGGCGCTCGATCTCTTTCTCCAGCTGGAGGATCTCCTCCATTTGACGAGCTTCATCCTTTAGGGACGGGGAAAAGAGATACATTTTGGAATTCAAACTGAGGATAATACGCTGCAGCGTCAATAGCTGGATGTATTTTAGCTGGTGTCTGGTTTTTATGATAAAGGTGCATTGCAAAGGTATTTGTAACACTTTTTTTTTTTCTTTTTTTTTTTTACATTAAAATAGCAAAATGTTAAAGTAGTGCATGACTGTTAAGTGGAAGGAAAATGACTCACGGTTTTAAATTTTTTTACAACTACAAATCCAGAAAGTAAGATATTTAATATCCATTCAGGCTCCTTTTATCTCATAATCCTGAATAAAAGTCACCGTATTAATAAATAAAGGCACAGCATTAATCCAACTTTCTATGAAGGCCCTACAGTTAACATTAAAAAAAGCTCAATATTCATAGTTAAATCTGGGTTCGGATACAAAACAGATGTTGGGCCTCTTACAAAACACTGCTCAATTCATCATTCAAAAACCATCAAGAGTGTGGAACATGTGCAATACTGTATTTGTCAAATAAGACTAATTGTCTGACAAAAACAAATAACCCTTGAAGACGCAGTACTTGCCTCTATTGATCTCACCTTCTTATCGTCTTCATTAACCTCTTCGTTTTCCTCTCCGCCCGTTTTCTTCTCTTCCTCCTCCTCCTTCCTTTGCTCTTCTTCCCTCTTCTTCTTCTCCTCTTTGAGTTTGCGAACGCGGGTGCGGGCCACCTGCCCTCGCCTGTGTCTCTGCAGCACCAGCACCGCCTTGCGCTTCTTGACAAACTGTCTGCGTTGGATGTGCCTCCGCAAGTGCGTCTGCAGGACCACTATGCTGGAGCGAACCTGTTTGAAATGCTTCCTGTGAGGAAAAGCAGGGGGTAAAAAAAAAAAAAACAAATAAAAAAAAAAACATTTAGAACCAGCACAAACATCAGAGAGGAGTCACTGTCATCCCTTGAAGCATCGATTTAGGATGGCACCTACTTTGCAGAAAAAGTGAGTAGATGGGCTCGGATTATCATGGCAGCTTGACGCCGGATTTCATCCCTGTCTTTCTCCAAACGCTGTTCCAAAGACTCCTTCATGAACACCTACAGGAGCAAGAGAGTAGAGATTTATAAGATATTGACTCTCGGTATTACCTGGGACGTACGGCTGAAAATAGATTTTTAGTACATGTTCTGTATGAAAAGACAACTTTTCAAATCTGCCCTTAAACTGTCTATGAAACAGATCACCAAAACACCAACTGTCGACTTTAACGCACTTTGCAACTAATTTGGTGATGCACCTTGGGTTCATTTTAAAGGCCCATCTGTGCTCACTCTGCTCTACAGAATGTTCTTTTGTCATTTTTTCATCTATTTTGTGAAGTGCACCAGTCCCTCTTGCAGAAAAACACCGACACAACCTGATACAGTCATCCCATACACTTCACAGTGGGGATTTGTTGTCATGCTTGTAAGTTTTGCAATTTCCCCTCATTGTGTGATGGAGGTCATCATTGCCAAACAGTTCAAATTCAGATTTTTCAAATCACATGACATGTCATCAGAAAATTAACCTCTTTGACCCTCTTCTTCTGGAGTTCTTAATCTCTGAGTGGTCTTTTTGCCCATGTTGGTGCAGGATTTGTTTCACCTTGGATAATGACGCACTCTAAGCTTCAGCGTATTTCTTTACGAGGTTGTTGCATTTGACACTAAACACATTCAGGCATGTGAAAATTGTACCCAAGAGTGAGCCAGACTTGTGAAGGTCTGCAATTACTCATCCTGATATTTGCAAAAATCAAATTTGTATTGATTTTTTGCAAGATGTTACACCAAGAAGCAGTGCATTTCTGGTTTTGGCTCTGTATTAGTGAAATGTTGTGAATGAACCAATCAGAACAGACAACATTAAAAGATTATACGTCTTTTTATACAGTTTATATAAATATCTGGTTTCACCTATCTGGCCAGTAGGAAATTTAAAATCTCAAAGGATCTTTCAACTTTAAGAAAACTTGCCTTGGTCTTTCCCAGCTGCCACTCCTTCTTAGTCTTATCATATTTAGTTAAGAGATCAGTACTTCTTTTCTTGTCATCCCCTGCTGCTGGCACCTTATCTTTTATGATGATTTTATACCTGACACCAAAATAAGACACAGCATGAGACAAAAAATAGAAACAACGCAGCAGAGAGCTGCACAAAGACTAAATGAGTGTAGACAATAGGGAGACATGCCGTGAGAGAAAATCTTTGAATGTTCTGCGAACGGGGAACCCAGCGCGACGGATCTTCACCGTCTCCAGCATCCCTGAATATCTTAGCTGGTTCAGGACGATTTCTGGGTCAAACACGTTCGGATTCTACACAGACAGAATAAACATCTTTAACATTTAGAGACCCTAAACAATATAAACCCTGATAGAGAGAGAGAGAGAAAACAAATGATGTCAATTAGAGGAAAGATTTTCCTAGATACAAACAAAGTGACCTTTTCCATGTTGGGCTTAATGCAGCGAATGAAGAAGGGATTGGATGCACTAAGTGTGGCCATGAGAGCATGGAGGGAGTCCTGGGGAGACAAAGCAATGAAATGATATAGATTTTTTTTAACATAATGTAAAACAGCCCTATTGGTAACAGAATAATATAACTCATTACTACCACTATCAATAAACCATTAAAATAACTACGCAGCGAAATAAACAATTGCTGATTCCTTAGCTATATGTGTCTGATTACCGGATGTCGTTCTGTCTCCTGTATAAATGGAAATAAATGTCGATAACTCACCCTGAACTGGGAGCTCACTGTGGGCTTACGTCTGGCTGTCCCCATCTTCTCCTCATTGTTTCTGCTGCCGACCTTCTCAAACAAGTCGTAGATGAAGTCCAACCTGAGAAGCGACAGGAAATAAAAAAAACGGCAGGAATTCAGTTAGGCTGTGGGAATGCTACAGGTTGTGTCTGAATGACTTACAGAAGAAAATATCATTTTCAAAACCCATTAACAGAATTAACCAGTCTTTACTTATTCATTATACATTTAAGAAAGATCGGAAATCTCTTTAAGAAGGGGCACCTGGGCAAAAGAGTAGCCAAGCGAATCAAGGTATATAAGCATATAAGCAGATAAGTACCAATAAATAATCCATAATAAATAAAAGAAAATAAAACAACAATTCAAAGTAACCTCTCAAGAAAAACACAACATTTTTATTATATTCTTTGTGTTTAAGAACTTTTAGTAAATTACTTCCCCTTATTGGAGTCTAGAAAGTGTTTAGAGTTTTCTAATGGAGAAATTATGAACATTTGGATTAATTTATGTCTGCTGTATTTTTCTTGTAGACCACATCTGGTCATATTTAAGATTCAAGTGAACCTCAGAGGTCTCTTTCATTTTTGACCCATGTAATAGCTGTTGTTTATCATCAATTATTACTTTAAAATCAGAACAAAATAACATCAGGAACGTTGAAAAGTTACGTTAGATTATCAAAAATATTGACTGGGGCATTTATAATTTTAAAGACAGATACTGAACGTCCCTCAAATGTCCCGGGAAACGTTTGACAGAAAATGATCTGTTTTTTGTGAGTTTAAATCTCCTACCTGCTGTCCTTGAGCATGTTCAGGATGTCGTCCCTGAACGTGTCTCTGTTCTTCTCCAAGATTCCCCTCACATCATACAGCACCTGCTCAAAACACACACTTCCCACAGTCAAAATAATCATGTGAGCAGATTTGCGAACATTAAAAACTGCTCATTTATCCATAGCTCACCTCTCCGGCATAATGCTTGATCCCAAACTGATGATCTGCAACCCTGGGCTTCACATAGTAAGGGTTTGTCTGCAGAAAACGGACAACAAGTGCAGCATTTACAACACAAGTGCAGCAAAGTACATTAAACTGTGGCGCATTAAATAACTCACAGAGTGTCTGCTGTGCAACTTCTCCAGCAGAGTGAAGTCTGTTCCTTTGGGGAATCGGCTCTCTTCGTTTACTAGTGCCAACAAGCCAAGTTTCTGACATCGAGGAGGAAAAAAAAGGTTCAAACTTCCTCCGCGTCACAAGAATCAACGTCAACATTTTATGTACACATCAACAGCAACATTTGACACCTTCTCTATAAGGTCGAGACACTCCGCATTGTCCATCCAGTCGATGGCATCCCACTGAACTCCTTCCCTATATAATAAACGCATCCAAACCGTCACACACTGATGAAACAAGCAGCACGTTTTGAGCTGAATCTCAACGAACCACGGCTCATTTTTCGGCATCACCTGTTGTACTCCAGCTGCTCCAGGGAGAAGATGTGCTTGTTAAAGTACGCCTGGAGCTTCTCGTTGGCGTAATTGATGTTAAACTGCTCAAACCGATTCACCTGCATATCAACACATCCTCTGATCAATATAAATGTCCATTTAAGCTTGGAAATTCTGGACATGAATGCAAAATTCGCCCTGAAATACAGCATGCCTTGGATTTCTTTTTACGGTTTAACCACAAGCAACAGTATATTTTACATAACTCACCATTATGTAAACAAAATGGTGTGTATCTGTGAAGGATAAATTGCTGGAGTTCTAACCTCAAAATTTTCAAAGCCAAAGATATCAAGGATGCCAATGGATTTGAAATTTTCTTTTCCCTTGATCTTCTGGTTAATCTTGAGGATGATCCAGGAGAAACACTGGGAATACAGCGCCATCGCGACAGAGTCCCTGGAATCAATGGCCTGCAGTGATATAGAAAGAGAGTAAAGGCGACTGTGAAAATGTCTGAGGGAGATCAATCAAAAGTGGGGAAGGACAATGTATTTATGTCCCTGACCTGTTCAATAGTGAGAGGGGAACAGATTTCCTCTCCTCTGAGGATTATGGATCGCTGAGTCAGGACTTCAGAGAGCTGGAAGGCGTCCAGACCCAACAGTTCACTGGCGTTACTGACCACTGGAAACGAAAGAGAACACGTTTCTGAAGTTACTCAAACTTGACTCTAAACTTTCTGAATCATTTCAACTGAGTGACAGCCTGACCTTGCTTGGTGGTGATCTGAGCCCCTCCTGCAAGCATGAACTCCATGTTGCCGAGCTGCAAGACTCCCGACAGCAGCTTGAACATGTCTCTGATTTCTTCCTCTGTAAACCCTAAAACCTTCAGTGCCTCCTGCACAAAGACATGGGCATGAAACAGATAAAAGTAATGTTTATTTTATATACAAACAATTATATATTGTCTATGTCACTGTCAAATTTATTTATGTAGCACTTTAAAAACAGGTGTAAAACTGCACCAAAGTGCTGTACTAAAACGATAATAAAGTAAGTTGAAGAATAAAAATGTGTTTTAAGAAGCGATTTAAAATGATCCAGGCTGTGGGCAGTTCTAATCTGGAAAGGTAGATTATTCCAGAGAATGGGAGCAGCATATTGAAATTTTGAAAAAAAAAAATTAGGGAAAGTCTGAGATTTTTGCAAGGTCTCTAGTCGTTACTTCTTTGTGCTAATTGAACATAAACCGACCATAACACTGTTGTACAGTTCTTTGTCATTCAGACTCTTGTCCTTCAGGCATCCTGATTGGCTGAGGTAGTGGAAAGATTCAGCAGGCTCCTCCAGGAAATACAGACCTGAAGAGAGATGTGAGACTTTCATGTGTACATACTTTATTTTCAGAATAACATATTAAGTAAAATATGCTTTTCATCTCAGTTCAGACCAATTGGTTATGACTAAAAGCTGATTAATAAGTGAGCTTTTAGCTTTTAGCATACAGGAACACAAAACTTTGGATTTCACATAAAATATAAAACTTTTTTACCACGAGGAATTATTATGTCATACGCTTAATTTCTTTTCAGTGTGCTGACCTTGTTTTTTTTTTTTAATAATAAATCCACAATGATTAAACTGACACCAGGACATGGCATCCCGAAACAGTAAAATGTCAAAAATCTACAACTGATTCACAAAAAAAATAATATGCATACTGGGTTTCAGTTGTCATTTACAACCAGAATTGTTTCTATATTTTGTTGGGATTTTATTTGAAAGACAAAGTAGAGAAAAAGGTCTGAACTTTAACTGGACCGTTCAAAGACACAGATTCTTTGACCTTGATCCTTGTAGTTGCAGGCTTATTTATGGTTGCTTTCCTAAAGGTTTGTGCCTATAACATTTTTTTTAAATTCGAGAATGGCACTGCAGGTTGATATTGTTTGTGTATTCCAATAAGGTTGGCTATATTTATCATAATTTGTTCATTAGTAATCAAAAATATATTAACAAAAGGATCATTGCCAATATTTAGAGGACTTACTTTTATCCTCTTTACTGGCTCCTGCCAGCAGAGCATAGAAGATGTGGTAGTTTCTCTCTCCCGGGTTTTGTCGTACCACACGGTTCTACAGAGAAAAAAAAAAGATTTTAATCACATATTCACAACATATTTAAAAACTGATGAATCACTCCATTTAAAATAAAAATGGCATTAAAGGTATAACGTATATTTACCTTTTCCAGTAAATCTAAAAGGTAGAGTCAAGGAAGCAACTATGACTGGAATCGTTTTTTTGTGATTAATATACTGGCTTGTTGCTGAAACGTGCTATAAAAATAAACAAATAAAGAATAAATTAACATTTAAAAAACTGTCGTTCCACCACATACAGTAAGGATACAGTCGATGACGCAGCCTCCTTGGATGTTGCCGCACTCTGAGAAGTGAAGCTGGATGAACTTCCCAAATCGACTGGAGTTGTTGTTGTAAACGGTCTTTGCGTTCCCAAAAGCCTCCATGATTGGACTGAACAGGAAACAAGAATCTGCTGTTTTTATGTTTTACTGAGCATGTAGAAAACGTTTCAGCTTTCTGGAAGAAAGAACTTATATCATCTCCAGTGTTTTCTGTACGGATTGACATTTTTAACACAAAACTCACTCAAGTCAAAGTAGAAAAGGTGCATTTGAAATATTTAATGCAAAACATGGAGGACTACTTTTTGCAGCAACAACTTAATCATTACTGCAGTCATTGAATTAATTTTCTGCCTGCTTTTATTGATCTCTCATATTATTATAAGGAATACATAGTTGCCTTTTCCTTATAAAGTTACTTCAACTTATTGAGGTTTTCAGAAATTAGTTTTTGTGCAACTCTTCCTAAATCTTGCAGCTGCATCTTAAATATAAATATGTAGAGGCCTGAACATTTTTCTTTTCCAGCTATTCTGTCGTTTGAAGCTCTTGTTAGCGGTAATTGTCTCAAACTTCAGCTTGTACAGATGTAGCGACTCTGATCCAGGAATTTAACTATGAACACCAAAGCAGAAAAGAAGCTCAGCTTTATTTAATTAATAATAACAGAGTAATGTGTTGTGTAAATCTGCAGACATGAAGGTGAATGACACACTCAGCTGATTAAAATGTAAAAACATTCGTTTCGTCCTGCACACCTGCTCTGAACGATGGCCTGCTCCACGTGCGTAGTTCTCTCCGACTGAGGAGCAGCGATTGAGTTCTGGCTCATCACCGACAGAAACTGCAGCAGCAGTTTGGTGCTCTCCGTCTTCCCCGCTCCTGATTCACCACTGGAGAACACACCCGCACACGCACGCACACGCACGCACACAACCCAAATCCAATTATAAAGCCAGTGACCTTCTGTGACATTCCAGTATCTCCGACTGGTCTGGTCATCTAATTGATAGAGGGGCTTGATTGCTTCAGAGATATTTCATTAGGTTCTAGTCTCTTTCCATAACGTTGAGGGTAATTGAAAGCACTCGGATCAGACCAATTAGCTGCAAACCATCTTGATACAGCGATGAAGGATTTCTTTTTTAAATGAAAGATGAAACAATTTATAAACTTTAATGTTTCAGTTTTGTTTCTTAATTAGCGACAGAACGAGTTTACTTCCTTTAATTAGGTTTCGTACCTTCTTTCAATACAAAGTGGCATGTTGTTGGAAAGTGGAAGACCAAGTGTCCTTGGCTTTCAAAATTGTTTACTAACAGATCTGAAAAGTGTGGCATGCATCTGTTTTTTAGTCCCCCAGATTAAGTATTTCTAGAATCTCCATGCCTAGTCTTCAGCAGCCTTCCATGCTGAGCTGTGTTTCAGCATCTGTTGACCCCACTCTGTATCTACAAAAGGCAATTGATATGACTTGGCTTTGTATCATTTTAAAATGGGGTTGGATACATATGCAAGCCTTACTTCAGAGATTTTTATTTGTCCAAAACTTTAAAAACCATGTGTCATTTTTCTTTGTCTTGATCCGTTAGATAGAATCACAAAAAGGCAGTTCGTAGTTGTAGACTAAATGTGGAAAGGTTCAAAGATTATATTGCAACCCAGCAATATAATCTGAACCATAAACTCACCTTATGAGGACACACTGACTGTCATGGCGTTTCCAGATGCAGCGGTAACATTCATTGGCCACGGCAAAAATGTGCGGCGGGAGCTCCCCCAGATGGTGCTTGGAGTACAAGTCCACTCTGTCCAGGTCGTACAGGCCTGGGATCTGTTTATATGGGTTGACAGCAGCCAGGATACTTCCAATATTGGTCTGGAAACAGAGAAAAAGACAAAGAAAAAGATTATTTTTCAGATTCTTTTTTTTTTTTTTTTGGAAGCCATCTTGAAAAGTCTTGATACACCGCTCAATAATGAATGGAAAATTTTGATTAATACAGCTTTCTGGATCCATCCATAATTTTTTTAGGTTGGAAATCCTCCTTGTTATCTTTCCAAACTGATTTAAGTTTGGATTTTGGTCACAAAAAGTTAACATTGCTTTCACCTAGAAGAAACATAATTAATTAAATCTAAGTCTTCCAAGAATGTAGATGTAACTTGTTGAGGTCTAAACAGAACAGCTGCATTCACGCTGAGAATATATTACACAGAGCAGAACTCTACTCACAAAATGGGTGAATATTACTACTTTTAATATTGATGTTTTAATAAAAAAATAAAATAGAGCATGTATCATTGTCAGTCCTGGTTTTTGTCACCTAAATAAATAAATAACCACAATAAATAACCTCAGAGTTTGGGGTTGTACTGAGTAACTCATCTCATAATAGGTTTAAATGTTGGTTAGACTGTTTCCAGATACAGAAAATCTTCTCTACCTTTTCCCATATTTTTACCCAATTTTTTCTAATAAAAAGTTTGTGTTTGTGCGATAAAGCTGCTTATGCAGAGTAGACACCGACTTGCACGTATGTCAACAACCAGGATGACCTGACTTACGTAAATGTTATCCTTTTGGTAGCGCTGGTAAAGGTTGTGCATGATTGCAGCCTCATGCAACTCAGCCAGCGCTGACATGTCCTCCACCCCGTCGATACTGGATTGGTGCATCGCATACACCTGCTCCCTGGTGACCTCGGCCTGCTGTAGGTAAAACACCTGCACACATGGAGTCACACAAATTGTCTCGCATCATCATCTTAAGGTTTCCTAAAGCAAAATCCATAAGCAAAATAATCTACAAATCTGATCCCTTTTTTTTTTATTGGTGCTACTGCTTGATAATTACAGTCTAAGAATGTTGTTTTTAGAACGACAGCAGATGCCAGCGTTGCAAGAGCCGCTTTTTTTAGACCCATTTCATGACAATACAGAGCAGTTTTGGCTCAGACCCCAGTCTCCTCTATGCCATCCATCACTATGGCAACAGGACAGTGTAGGGGAAAGTGGAGAAGTGGGGAGGGAAGAAAGAAGACGAGAGGAAGTGTAACAGATCTGATGTGGTGGGATCTGACAGGTGAAAGCAGCTCGGTGTGAATCCAGGTCAGGCATGCAAACTATGTTACTACGGATCCCCGTGTCCGGCCAACACACACACACACATACACCCCCACGCACACGGAGAGGTATTAGAGATAACTGCTGTTCTGTTTCAGCTTGAAGGTCGCTCACCTATTTCACTGAAATCAGCTTGTCTGAAAATAGAAACCATGCTATTTACAATACGGGGTTGCTGATATGACACACAGCAAGCCTTCACCCTGTGAGTGCGCGTGACTGCGTGTGTGCGCTGCAGAAACAGATGTGTTGGTAGTCTGTGGAGAGTAACAGCAGGGCTTGTCAGACTGTGCCTAAATTAATCTATCTCACCCCACTTACAGTTTTTTTTCTGTGAAGAGCTGTTGTATGGTGGACCATTCCCAAACAAATCAACATGTCATCATCATTTGCTTATTGTATGTGATTATGACATTTTTAGTCTATATGCATGCACGTTCCTGAGGTTTGCATACTCTTTTTATCCCTTTGTAAATGTCAAGCTATCATAGATATTTCATGTCCAGTTTATGGGTAAATGCAGATGATGGTCTAGCCTATAAAGTCGCTGGGCTTCTTCACTCAGCTGTGATAGATTGACCTAAATATTTCCTAAATATTCCTCTTCTTTCATTGGAAAGGAAAGATTATAGTAGGCTTACATTAGAAGCTGACAGCAACACTGCAATCACAATGCTTAAAACATTTGACGTCACATAAAATGAATAAAATGTATTATTAGCAGCAGTACTGTTGGAAAGCAGGGGAAAGAGCTGAGAAAATTGCAACTCTTTACACACATTTTCAATTTAATTTGTTAAGTTGTTGAAATCATCTGAAACTGGAGATTAGTTATCCACCATTTCTGGGGATTTATACATTTTTGTGCAAGCTCACTGTGATGTAACATCTTCCTACTGTAAGTAAGTGCTATTGAAGAAGTTGCTCAAAAACATAATTTCTCCTTAAGTTTTTCATTTACAGACATTTAAACTTAACCCTCTCACCTCAGCTTTTTCTAAAACTAAACCTAAATTTGTAGCAATGAAAACAAAAGACAATCCCAGATTTAACAGAACGTAACCAAAATTACCAAGGGCAGAAAGACAGATGAAAAAGAAAAAAAATCAATGAACCAGAGTGAAACTAAAAAATGTTGCACATTAAAACTGGCACATTAACATACCTTTGTCTATCGAAGTTCAAGAAAGCATATATCGAATACATACTGTTCCCGCTTCTTGGAGCTTCTCTGAAAACAAAGTAAATCTGCTGCAAATAAAAGCATCTGTATTTGACCTGCATCAGCTTTTGTAGATTTTCCTAAAGTTACTTCATGAAAACTTCACAATTAGACACTAACGTGACCAGAAAGCAGTCTGTATATCTACATGTGAGTTTTGTGTTAATGCATTAATCAGTGTCTGATCTGTGTGACGTTCACGGTTCTATGAGACATGAGATGCACTGACATGCCTTCTGGTCAAAGGGTTTTGGCAGCTGTAACATGCAGCAACGTTACAGCTGGATCGTGTTGTCTTAATGTGTCTCTAACATCAGTTGTTCTGCAAAGATTTTCCACGCTGCCTTGCTCACTATGAGCTCTCACTCTGTTAAGTAATTCTCTCATGTTCTTAATTTCTTTCTTTGTTTCTGTTTGTGTCTCTAAAATCACTTCTGAGTCCTTTATCCTTACTTTCTTTTGTTTGTTACTCTTCCTTAATCCATCTTCTCTTCTTTTCCCACACTGTATATAACTGATGTGTTGTAGTTCCAAGATATGTTTTTTAATTACGTTTTTTTTTTTTTTTTCAATTAATGAACAAAAAACATTTCCAGTAGCTTTCTTTAATCATTTACTGCTTCTTTACTCCGAGACTTCCTGATATATTACTCTTTAAAAGTAATGTGTGTGTATCATAGACTGTCTGAAAGCCTAATGGCTCAGTCTGGGACCTCAGGCTGTTATTGAACAATCACTCTCAACCATTTGAATTAGAGAATCATGCGCAACAAAGTACTTTATAGGAAAGGTAGAGAGAACAAGGCTTCACACACACTAAATCAACAGACTGCAACCACATGTGAAATCCAAATTGCTCATAACATTTTAGCAAGCCTTTTTGGCAAAATGCACTAATAATCTTACAATTTATTTATGCTTAGTATTATTTTAATACTGTCACAATCCTGCAGTGTATTTTGTTTTCTTTTGCACTTTTGTTAATTTCGCTAAGGTTTATTTGTGTTCTAAAAATTTTGCCTTGCTCTATTCATTTCTCTTGTTAAGATGTTGCCATACACTTTGACTCCTGCTGTGTTCTTGTGTTTTGTTTTTTGTGTATGGATTTATTTTCTTAGCATTCAATTTGATTTCCCCCTCAGTTTGTGGAAGTCTTCCTCCTTCCCCTCGTCCATTGGACTTCTTAGATTTCATTATGCCTCCCGTCTTCCTGGGTCCTTCAAAGTGTCTACTCATGACACATGCAAAATACCCATATTGGCATTATAAGGTAAAGCATTCAACAGTTCTTTTTCATCTTTTATTAATTTCAAATTATTTGCAGGTCGTATATTTGACCCTTTGCATCTGCTACATGAGGTTATTTGTGATTATGACATTAACAAGACTTATAACTAGATAATTCACACATTAGGCGATATCAAAAAGTTGCTATGAAAAAGAAATGGCCTTTCAGTCATACTGAAATAGGATTTTGTGTGTTTCATATTCTACAGAGAAGATTCCAGATATGAATGCTTTATTCCACTTAACAGGAAATTTTTACATTCTACTTCTACAGGTAATTTAAATTATTCTGACTTTTTTGGGCTCTATGCATAAAAGTGGCACCAGGTTTCACATGCAGCAGATTGAGAGGACATCTGGGTCAGATGAGGTCCTGCACTCACTCAGCTCCGTCACAGTGAATTTGTCTTTGGCCACATAGGAGCAATGCCACATCAACCCACAGGCTTCCCGTTGGTGACAAGCAGCAACTCATGTGGGAAAATCTCTTCGCCGTGTTGAACACGCAGATTTTTCTTGTCATTCATTTTTCATAAATCGGTCAGCCATTTGCACAGGCACATTTTAGGCATGTGACGGTGTAGGCCTCAGATAAATCTGGCCCTCAGTGGGGCCAGATTTATGATAAAAGCCCACGCTGGGGGTTGCCTTGGCAATTTATGGGGTAAAGCAGAAACAACACCCCCAAGTACTTGAATCCAATCCTTGCTGCATTTATTGACACCACTGGATTAAGTGTTTTAAAAGAGCTTGCCTGAATTTGTCAGTATTTCTATGAAAGCCTGATGCCATCCACTGTAACCCGGTTCTTATAGCCCACAGCATGATAGATCCTCTGCTGTATTTAAGTGTGGTGCTTTTCAACATATTTATCCTTTGATTTATACTAAGCGCACCTCGAGTGTTTGTTATGAAAAAAATCTTTTCTCAGGGACACAGAAAGTGGTGAAGTACTAAATAGATGTTCCAACTGATCAACTTAAAGTAAATCATATAAAAATGTTGAATTTATTCCGAAGGAGTTAGTAAAGGTAATAATAAAACTGTTAGTGGTCAATTTGTGATCAATGGAAGCTGAATAGGAAGACTTTTGCTCCAAATAAATGTGTCATTCTGCTTCCTGTGGCAAAGTCAAGTTTGTTTTCAACAACCCAGGCCTTGAAAATCCCACTTGTAAAATTGACATAACTCAGGACAACCCACAGGCAAATGATTCTGTGAAAAAAGACAAGACACTTTAAAGTGGAAAAGTATGTCAAAGACTCGGAAATTAAAAAGCAGCCGCAGTAGGACATAAAAAGGGATTTCTTAAGATGGCTTCCTTTTTTGCCCTCAGGTGGGATTCAAAACATATTCTGGTAATAGATTTGTGTTTCATTTTAACACCCAGAAAAGTAACAAGAACTCTCAAACTCATGTCGGGTACACACATTAAGCTCTACAACTCGGAGAGTCTAAAATTGAGCACCTCACGTTTAATAATTTATTATGAAGATGAAGAGAGAAAACACTTCAGATTGGTCAGGGGGAAACAGGACAATCAGCAGTGGAGAGAAAGAAAAAGCAACTCTGATCTTCATTATAAATCCCACTGTAAGCATGAAAAGTAAACTAATAAAAATTTTAAAAAAGGCTAATGCATCATTAATAATGTACATGGTACAAAGCTGAGTTACAGAAAATATTGTGGATAAAACCTAAATATATGAATACATACATTTTATTTTATTTTTATCTTTATTTTATTTGCAAAAACAAAACGAAACCCCACTTATCACATATTAAAAAGGGACCAAAAAGTTGTCAACAGAAGCAGCACATACTTCACCTACTTTTCGTCCATTTTTTTTTCTTTAACTTTAGAAATATTCTTTGCGAAATTAACACACTTATGTTGATACCAGTCATGTTGGTTTTTCAACAGGAACAGTAAGAAATTGGGTTTTTGTCAAGACGGATGAAGTTGGGTATATTCGGTGTACGAGCCTCTGAACGACTCAATGAAAGAAACATTAAAGGTTTGGTAATCTTCAGTTTCCTAGACTCTGACCCAGTCTGATCTAAACCTGACAGAAAATCTGTAGGATCACCAGAGCAGGGCTTAGGAAGAAAATCTAAAACATCTGGAGAATTTCTTGTGAGGCTGAGAAGCAAATATTTCCGAGTCAAGATGTGGGATGTTGACAAATTTCTACCAAAAATAACTGCTAAAAATGAACTTAATATGTATTTTTAACAAGCCATTCACACTCTTTCAATCAGGTATGCACCTTTTAAATATTTTGTAAAGGATTTTGCATTTTTCTTTCCAACACAGTTGTTTGTGTTGAATATCTGTTGAATATTCCCTTTCACATTACACATTTTATCCTTTTACTATCTCCCGTTGCTTCTTTTCTGCAAAATTACTTTGCTCTTAACCTGATTTGTGGAAACACTCACACACTTTCTGTGTGTGCACTTTTGCCATAAAGCTCTCTGATGTTTAATGCTGCTTTGCATGATTCAGGAGCAGAGCCGAGGGAGACAAGCCTCTTCATTTGACTTCACATATTAGCTGCAGCAAGAGTGAGAGAGAGCGGGCCTGAGAGATAAAAATGGAAAGGCTGGGAGAGGAGTGCTGTGGGCACAGTGACCTATATTCTGCTCGGCAGAGGAGGGATTCAGTATCACAGCACTGTAAGCAGAGGCAGGTCTCATCACTGACCTTGGTCCTGATCCCTCGGACCTCCACCTGTCTGATCAGGAGCAGAGAACTCACTTTAGGTTGATTCAAACCTTTTTGTACAGTTTTAGATGCAAGCAGTGGCTGAATATTTCCATATAAAAACTAAAACTGCTGTTGTCTTCATTCTGTTTTCAGAAGAAATGTTAAATGGTAAATGGCTGATAGTCTTTATCAAGTCCAGAGGACCCCAAAGCGAAGGCAAAGAAAGTTATTTTTTGCAATAAGTGTGAACAGTTAAAGGTGATTAAAACCTCTCTGCCTCATAGGACACTTACTTTGCAGAGTTTCGTATCTGTTTGAGCCTCAGACTGTGAAGCAGAAATTTAGAAGCATTTATTCACCTCGTCACTTGAAGCACAACAACTGTGTAACTCCTAATATCTCCTTAGGGTCAAAAGCCGTGAGTCTTTGGAGAAGAAAATGGGTCAGTAGACAAGACAGCGTTAATGTTTATATATGCAGAATAAAAGTCATGCATACAGTTTTCACTCAGTGTATTTTAGGGCGTATTTTGTCTGCCGTGTGGAAGTTGTGTCTGTTTACATGAGCTAATGCATCCATGCAGCCGTTTTTGTCTTCCTGTCAGCTCTCTGTTGAAATCCGGGTCACTCAAAACGTAACTCATCGCAGCCGCAACCTGCGTTTCTACATATATGTCTGTGAGTGACGCTTAGATTCATCATAAAATGCTTCTATAAATGCAGACGCACAAAATAAGCAGTGATGAGGTGAATGTGTTGTTCCCAACAGTAACCATAGCAACCTTATGTACAGGCTGTTCAATAGAGAAAGCAACATGTATGAATTTTAACAGAAAGTTGAGAAGAAACACTTCCAACTGAGTTTAAAATGATTCTGAACCAGGAAAAAAATGTTTTTAATTTTAATTACTTTTTTCCATTATCTCTAAAGCTACAACACTGATTTCATATGATTTTCCAGGGTTTTTTTTTTTTCGCTGACCCAGTTTTATCACATATTCATTAAACTAATCTGATCAGATCCATCTTCATAACTCTGCAAGATATATCCGTGTTAAAGAGAAAGGGAAAATGGAAAATATTTCGTTCTTGAGTGACTTATAAAATTTCTTCCCCACTCTTCCTTATGTTAATGAGCTTCAGGTGATGACAGTGAAACTTCATTTTAAAGGAAAATGAGATGAAATGAGTGTTAAATGTTCCTGAATTTACTTAAAAAAGAGTTTGGTAACAAACTCCAGCTTCACTTTAAAACAAGCATCAGCATCCCTTTGCAATCTAAAAAGCCTTGTTTCCACTAAATTAAGTTTCTAAATAGCTCCAAAACATACCTGACCCTTGGGGGGAAAAAAATCTTACCAGCTTTTGAAACATATACATGCATCTTTTGTTTCATAATCAAATTAAAATGCCACAGTGGATTTAATGTTTATCATTCTTGGTAACAAAGAAAAACTACAAGGCAAAGAAATGGAAAAAGTGAAGATAGAAAAAAGAAATAAAGCATATAGTTTGCAACCAAAAGGCGTAAAAGGACTGAACAAGAAAACGGTTGTTTGCGCCATTAAATTTTGCTTAAGTTTATTGATAAGGTAACGTGAAACCAGAATGACAGTTCAAAGGCTCTTTGCACACAGCTACACTCTTGATGCCCTCGGTAGATGTCGATTTCTTCTGACTGGGAGCAGTGCAATGTTTGGAGCGTCTCAATCAGAGTCCAAACGTACATTTCTAGACAGTCTATCAAACAGAGCTGCACAATATCAGGATAAATGTGATACTGTATTACAATCAATATAAAGATTTCTATTCACCCTCATTATCCCGGTTCTTTCCTTAATTTCTGTAAATATTAGAATCTCAAGATGCAACGAACATGCATGTTGTTGGCTTTGAGGTCAGTTAGAGACCATTTAAATTTCCAAAGGTAACACTGGCATGTGAATAGACGTGACTCAAAAGGTAATATCCAGCCGTGCTACATTTGAGATTGTAAGATTGAAACTTTGCAGGTGTTCATTCAAAAGAGATTCCAAAACTAAAAATTATTGCTAATTTCCCTGTAGATTTTGAAAAAGTTACAAACAACCATGGTGGATGGGCTGAAGACCCCTGCTCTAAGAGAAGAGAAATCAACGTTCCCTCTGATCAGATCTGATTAGAATTTTATATTGGTTTCCCATAATTCAATGTCCATTCGCCATTTCGTGTACACATTTTCTCAGCAACCTGCATGACTTTGTATGGCGGGTTTTAATTTTGTATGTACTTCTAAGTTTTATGGCTGCGATTTCTGAAACAGAGCATCCATATTGGGCTGAACTGGATTAAAAATAACACCTGAAGCTATAAATGCTGTTAAAGATTGAGCTGCTTTATGCTCTTTAGCAGCAGGATGTTTGCAGGGGTCACATGCCTCTGTGGTCCATGGGGTCAATTGTGCATTCAGAACCAAGCGGGAGAACGTCAAGCTAAAAACAGCGGGGATGGATCTGGAGTCACGGACTGCATTGGTGAGATCCTGTTGTACCAGGGTATAGCCCCCAATCCTGCTGACTCCCTATCAAATATTCACCATCTCCTGCAGAGGCAACATTTAAACACCAGCCGCTGGCAGAGAGCGGGAACACGAGGATGTAAGCAGAGCTGGATGGGGGTTGGGTTGGCAGCGGATAATCCACTGCAAGGAGAACGCTTGTTCCCATAACCGCTATTTTGGGAAACACCTCGCCGTCCTTGTTGCACCACCATAAAATATAAGCTAAGCAGCAGCATCAAAACACTCGACCTTTTAGGGTCGTTTGAAAGGCCACGAAAACATGAATTAATTGCACATTAATAAAAGAGAGTTTCAGAACGTCAAAGACATTAAATCCATCATTGCCTTGTTCTTTAAATGCTGCCAGTGGGCATTCTGACAGCAAAATACGTCCACAAACATTCATTCCAACGCTTAATGTGGACATATTTCATAAGCTAATGTAGAATATATAGATTTGGGAAGTCTTCATAGAGAGGCAGATATTTTAGTGCCTCTGCTAAAGGTGAGTACAAAGCTTTAAAATAACTTTATCTTTTTGTCATGATGTACAGGTGTTTGTGTTTCGGTTTGTACTTGTGTTTATGTTTTAAGGATTTATGTCCTGGCATATTTAAATTCATATTTCAATGTGAGTTATTGCTACCATGGTGTCGCCCTCTAGGTTCTCTAATTAGACCAGTGTTGTTCGTTTCCCCTTGGTTTGTAGTTTGTTTGTTTTTTTAAACTTAGTTCAGCTCCCTTGTGTTAATTAATTTATTTCTCCCTCAGTTTACCTGCTTAAATTAGATTTTAATAAGATGAACAAGCAGAAAAACTGCTGGAGTCCAAATCAGTCCCTTTAAAGTGTATGCAACTGAAGAATTTCTTTATTTATACTAGTTTTTTACGTTAACCAGAGGTTAATAAAATCTATTGTTTCACGACTTTCTCATTCACCGGAATGATAGAGATGTTTGTTTCTTTCAGCCTTTAGGCTGGGTCCAAAGGAAAGAGTCATCAACCCTCAGGAACAACCAATAAAAAGCATCTCCGATTCCAAACAATTGTTCTGGAAGCATGCCGTGAGAAAGGCTTTTCTGTCTTGCCATTATAAACATGAAGGTGGTGTTTGGCAAACTTGATCTGATTTAAAAAGTTCAATCTCAAAGTTCAAGTTGAGATTGAATTTGTGGCCACAAACATCCTAGGTGGGTTTGCTGTGAAACAAATACCTATGTGGAAATGCTCCTTGTGTCGACTAAGAATTGTTGGAGAATCTGTGATGTTTTGGGCTTATTTTTCCACTAAGTACCCTGGGAATCTTGTTGGAGACCATAACATTAAAAATGCACCAATCAATGTTTTTTAAAAGCGGCAAAAATTAAAACTCCTACTATTTTTGGACCATTCATGCATCAATAAAGTATTTTTCTGTGTTGCATTTTGGTTTTACTTTAGTAAAAATCAGACAATGTTTAGGAACATGTTCTTTGACTTATGATGAGTCGTGAAACCTTCATTGTTTGTTGAATGGGAAACTATTATCTTCACTTTTCACTTATTGAAATAAATCAAAGAAATAAATGAGTTTCTTTGTGCTATCATCATAAACTGCTGGTTTCTTCTAGAATGATTATTTTATCTGTCTCAGCTCTCCTCCGAAGGCTGAATGTGTGCCAGAGATGAATCCTGAATATGTATGAGGATGAAGAGGAGGAGCAGGGAACTGGGGCAGAAACGTGCCGCATTAAGGCCAGCGGTTTGTATTGATCAGCGAAGACGGGATGAAACGACACAGCAGTTTCACCATCACATTGAATATTCTGTAAGCAAAGGTGCAGGCGCTGCTGCTCTCTGCATACTCCTTACCTCTCCATAGTCCGTTGTGACCACCAGGGTTCCATCTCCACAGGAGTTGACAGTGGCTGGGAGCAGCTGCTCCTTCTCCCTGACCCAAACTCGGGCCCCCTGGATCGCAAACAAACACACAAATACTGAGGTTAAGCATTGTAGCAAACACAAAGAGGGTCTACGCAAAGATTTCCTGCTTAAGTGAAGGACAGCACTCTCTGCTGACAACAGAACTCAACTGGAAAGCAGCCAGTGAGTGAAATTAAAGCCTAGGGTAAGTTTCAGTCAAAAAGGAACTGATGTGTTCATAAAAGAGGCTCTGACGACAATTTAACAACAGAAAATGGAAATAAATTGTTGACTGACAGAGCCCAGTGAGACATACGACTCCATCCACATACTGAGGGAGACAGATGTGCGAAATAGACAACTACAGACTGTAACATCTGGCCAAGCAACAGTGTTTAAAACGGGGTGGTGTTTGCATCTAAATCAGATAATGTGAGAGGAAGTGTGACCTTCTCTGACCTTTCAGCACAGAAAATGCTCTGTTTCACTGACCTCTGACCTAAAGAGGAGGTAAACATTTGGAAGCAGAAAAAGAAGCGACCAGAGCCGTGCAAAGTAGCAGGCCTCATGCAGTTTAGGGCGCTGCAAAGGCACTGAATATTTTATGCTGCTATATCATGTGTCACAAATTATGTCAGATAGTTTGAAATTCAAATTTTTGGGACAAAACAGACGTGATCCCAATGATTCTTTGATGAGAGAAAACTATTTCAGGACGCATGACAAATAAGAACAATATTTTTGCGTTTGTAGGCACACGCTTTACACGAATTGTGTGACGCATGACAAAGTGAACAGACAGAAGTTTAGGTGCTTATTCATGTGGAATTTATTATGTGAATTCACACTAATTACCGGTTGCATAATCACAAATTATTTCCAATTTTATGATTCTTAGGAGGTTTCATCTTATATCTTTTCCTATTTAAGAAAATCACATATAGATGTTTTAGAAATACTGACATAACTGATCACAATTTTGTAAAATGATTGATTTGTTCGAAGATCAGTGTCATTATAAACGTATTGTATTGAAAAAAAGAAAGCCAATCACATTTTCACAGATTAATTTTGATCTTTGTCTAAAGCAAGTAATTATGGCCTTCACTTGTTGGCTTCTAGAGCTTTATATTTTCATTAAAAATATTTATTTTAATTTTATTCCCATCAATGTTAATTGTCTTCCATGTACTCCACACAATGGAGTAATTGTTTTTACATGTTGACAAGAACACTAACAATGATGGAAGAATCTGCTAAGAGGAGTTTTATTCACTGATCAACGTTATTTATTGAAACATAAATGTAATTTTTGGGCCCACTACAAAACATTGTATGTACAACAACTAATACCACATCTTTCTTTTTTTTTCCTTTATTTAAATATGTGCTAAAAACTATGTATTATGTATTATGTATGTATTTATCTTCTACTTCCAAACTAAGTTGTACATTGTGTTTGTCTCCCACATCCCAAACCCCACTAAAGTTTGCGGATGTAACAGGTAAATATGCTAATAAATAAATAAATAAATAAGAAAGAGAAAAAAGAAAATCCTTGTGAATGTGAATATTTTTGCAAGTTACTGTCAGTAGTACTGAAAGACCATCCTTGGTATCCTTTTAAGCTCGTAAACAACTCCAGCCAACATTTAACGTGTGCTTCTGAAGCAAATGGACAGCAGATGAGTGGAAGTGAACTGTTTCTTCAACAGATGGTCCCACATCCCCAGAACTGCCTGGAAAGCTTTTCTTTAATTCATTTTCACTTTACTTTTTCTTTCTATTCGCTGGGCGTTTTTCTCATTTTCCCAACTCAGTCCATGCTTCCATAAGCTCTAATGTTAAAGAAGCCCAGGGAATCCATTCATTCTTATGCACATAGGGTCTGCAGTAGTTGCTAAACACAAATGATTAGAGTAAGAGATGAAGGGGTAAAGGGTGACTGAGTCTATTTGGAGGCTTGCTTTTTGCAAAGCATAAACTCCTCTTGTTGAACCCGTCTTTATAGTCTTCTTCACTCCTGTTTCCTCTCTCTGTTGTTTTCTCTTCAGCATCTCTCTCTATAAATACACCCGCCCTTCGTTCGCTCATCTAGTTCCTCTCAGATTCTCGCTGCATTTTGTCGGCCTGCTGCCTTACTAATTCCTTCTGATCTGTCAGATTCCAGCACACTGGCCTGTTACGGTGACCTGATGATCTCCACTGGCTCTAATCTCTGTATACTTTGCAAACTTTCCATTTGAACTGAAAATCTAGCCTAAGACTCGAAATGAAGCTCACATACTCTTTTTTTCTTTTTTTTTGCATCTTTTAGCCTTTAAACACAGTGATAGTAAAGACACACCAGCATTATAAAAATTCCATATTTGACCAATAGTTGATCATTTAATGCTTACATCGGCTTTTGGAGTTGTTTTATCTGGTTCTTTCCAGATCAATGTGTGTCTCTTGTTAAAGCACATCTGAGCAAAGACAGGAGGTTATAAATGACCTGCCAGCATTACAACCTCCACCCACCCACCCATCCACTCAGCATCATCCTGCCCTTCTCCTCCTCTTGATGTCCTCAACCCCTCCCCCTATATTACACACGCAGACAGGCAGGAATGGCCGTGCATCTCAAGAGACTCTGTCTCTTTTCTTTGCACTCAAATGTGCAGCTGAAACCTTGTGTTCATCTCGTCTTCTCCTTCTTTCTCCATTATGTCGAAAACAAATCACATCTTTAGCTTTGTCCACCAAACATTTCCTCATTTCATAAAAGCTTTACCAGACTAAGTTGTCTCATAGACGACCCCTGACCACCAACTAACAAAAACTGACCGAGTGGTCAGGTCAAACATCCTGCTAAATTGATGATGTCCAATGAGTTTGTTGAGAAAAAGTTGGTAAAATATAGACAATTTTTGCTTCATAAATTTATCACACAAGGATCTATAAGCGATGCTTATACCAAGAATAAACATAGAACTAATGAAGCCCTGCTCAGCTAATAATCCTTCATTACCCACAAAAACACAAAAGCCAGCCTTCATCCTCTAAGCTTCAACAGCTGTGTGATAAATGCCTTGTTTATGCTCAAGTAATTACATAGATACCACTGCTTTTTGATCGAGGCATTGACCCGGAGACGTCCCTTGATGAAGGACCAGAGACTCTCAACTACTTCCCACTGTCTTCCTTCTAAGTATAGATGAATCCTCACCAAAACATGCAACAGCATGCACTAAGGATGGAAAGCGGACATATAGAGGAGAAAGGAGCAGTCTTAGTGGTTGGTAATCTTTGAATAAGGATTTCTGTAGAAGGTTAGAAATGACTCAAATGAATAAAATATGAAAGAGGCGACTGACCAGTTAGCAATTAATAGCAGACAATTCATTAGCAGTACAGAAATGGAGCACTTTTCAAATAGCCATGTGTAAGTGCTTTACAGAGGCTGTAAGACAATAAGATTTTATTTTTCCTGGCATCTGCAGAAATACTCAAAAGACTATAATTTAATGTGCATCATTGGTAGACTAGGTGTATAAATTTCCAGGGTACAAAAATAAAATAAATCATCTATCCTGTTGTTTGTGAATCCCAATGCCCTGTTTCAGTTTCAGAGAAGATACTTTATAAAGCGCAATGGCTAAAATAAAGGACATTCATTTTTGATGATGGGCATTAAAGCGATTCTTTTTACTCATCCTTCCTGCCAGTGCAGCCCCTCCTGTGTCAGAGACCTAAACTGTGTCAGCCATATTCTATTAAAGGTGATAATGCAATCAGGACAGCGAGGCTTTAAGAAGATTACTGCAGCTGGAAGGAGAGCGACATCTGTTTATGCGTGTGGGCGATAGTGTGGGTGGGGGGATGGTGGTCACCTGGCTGTATATAAGTCACATCTGTCACAGAAAGACATTACAGAGACAACGTAGCAAAATCTAAATAATTTATCACAACATATATCACAGGGTTTTAATCCAGGGCCTTATTCAATTTATTTTGGGCTTTGCTTCCTATTATTGTTGTTTTTTAGTTTTGGGGCAAAAAATAAAACTGAGTAGATTATTTACTTTGTGAACTTTAAAATTTTAATTACAAGTTGCTTATCCTTATATTTAGCAATAGTGGCTAAGAGATCTGTGAATGGTGTGATCACGTTGAACCCGGCTCCTCTTTTTTTGCATCATGTAGCCTAATATTTTTACTATGGCTACACAACATTATCGGCATGATATTGGTATCGGCCGATATTAGCTGTAAAATTTAATATCGAACGCTGGCCATTCTATCAAAATAATTAATCTATATAAAAGGAGCTGTTTTTATATGACAAAAGAGTGACAATGATGCCTGCAGCATAATGTCATAAGAAACTGTTAAGTATTAATGCACAACTGATGTGCTTTTCACTTGTTGCTCGTGAAAAGCAACAAGTGAAAAGTTTTGTGAAGATTTACGAATTCGCACTGTTTGAATGTTGTCATTGTCTTACAGAGAGCAGATGTCGTGAATAAATTTGACATTAAACATAATGCAAGTTAAAAGTGTTAAATCATTTTCAGCCTCTTTTTTAGCATTTGTACTTGGTGGCAGGATGAATTGACAAAAAAAAATACAGGAGAGAAAGCAGTATAGTTTCAGTAAGCAAGAATTGAAAAAAACTATTGGTACTGGTATTGGTATGGGTATCAGTTATCGGCCAAATGCGTTTTACTATATCAGCATATCAGTTATTGGCCAAAAATCCAATATTGTGCCTCCCTAATTTCATAGCATATTCCATTTTGACAACTCTGTAAATTTACATTTGCAGAGTGTATAAAAATATGCATTTTTTTTCTTTCAGGAAAAAGTGTGATTTCTGCACAGCTCCAACTCAAAAGACAAATCTCTAGCACAGTTTATGACCAAACCCTACTGGAAGCCTGCCATTTTGGATTGTGGTCCTCGCCAATCTTTTGCCACCAAATAGGACTCAGATGTAACTTTTTTCTACTTCATAACATTTAAGTACTGTAACTGAAACTAAATATCCTTTTCAAGTCTGATCAGAGTCAAGTTATGGCTACAAATACATGTGAGTCTGAGGTTAAAAGCATTGATTTGGTGGTTATAAAGGCCGTTAGTCACACCACAGCCCTGCGCCAGAGAGCCGTTTAATGCTGCTTACAACTTGAAAACAAATTGATCTTCCAACAAATATCTTTTTGACACATGATATCGTTGCTCTGCATAAAGAATGGAAATTGCTTGTCAGCACAAATATTAATTTGCAAACTGAAGAGAAGATGTTTGCATGGTCACTAAGATGTACTTTATTTTGGCCTGGAGTGTGAACTTAATTAACAACTGGTTCAGTTTAAAGCTATGAAAATACATCCAGTGTTTTCTTTGTTCGTACAGATGATTGGCTATTTTTAGACATAAACAGAGACAATATTGAATCAATAACCAAAATTCACTCAGTGAAAGCAGCATTCTGTGTATGAGAATATGCAACCCTTCATATGGCATATTTGTATTAACACTGTAAATCCCTGAGAAAGCTAATTATCAAGTTCTCTGTCAATTTGATCAAAATATGGACACACACTCCTAGCAACATCCTGGCAACAAAACTCCACAGAAGCAGTGTGGAAACAGGGAACCTTGGAAACAGAGCTCTTCCTCCAGGCATTTATGGAACCTGGGAGTTGGTGTTGAAACACAGGCGATATGACGTCCTGTATTAATTATGCAGAAGTCTCTTTTAGGGATGGCCTATCATACCTAAAACTGGTGATTTGAAAATCACCAATTTTGCCGAATTGCTTTAAAATGATTGAAAAATACCAACAAAAGCTCATATTGTTACACTTTAAATATAATACATTGCAAATATTCCCAGCAGAACTGTGAAATACACTATAATATTAATATAATCATGCAATATCAACATAACAAATAGCTTAATAGACTATAAAAAGTGCATGTGTTAGAGTCTGATACTCATGCACAATTAAAAAACAACACACATCATTGTGTAAGTTTTGTTTTATCAAAAATTTTAGTAAGTACAGAACTGTATTGTTTCTGTATTTTATTTATGCCAACTAGGCATCAGTTTATGTGATTCTCATACAAAAACATGGAGTAAAAAGTAACATGAAATTTTTATAGTATCTCAGTAATTGAGCAGAAGTTTGTTGTTTATATTTTTACATAACTTCTTAAGAAAAAAATATGGAATGAATACATCCTAAATTTAGTTTTAACACTAGAATATTATCCATTTTCCTTTGCCATTCTGCCCTAATTTCTAGAGCTTCGCAAGTATACCTACCTGATATGATGTGGTTAATTACTCAGGCTATCTGCTCAGGTAGCCAGATATGTTGCAAACAGCTGACCAATGGTAGTTTTAAATAGCAATATCCTAATTTAAGTTATTTCAACCTTTAGTTTAAATGCTGTGACTGTGTTTTCCTGGAAATATTTCCAGACAAGTGATTTCTTTTTTCCTTTTAAGAAGGGAAAAGTGTTGAAGCCTCATGTCAGTCAACTGACTGTCAGTGGGCAGCAACATGTGGAGGAGGGGTAGGAATAGATTACTCTAGAGCTGAGAGTAACATACAGAAATCTCCAGGTGTTTTATCACTTGGTCTCATTAAAAGGACTTTACATTACTGGATTAGTGGTTTTGAAACTAACTTTTTAAAAATCTTTCAGCTAGGTGACCAGCAGGGTGCAGCACAATGTGGGGGAGGGGCAGCATTGCATTGCTATGCTAAATTCAGCCAAAGAAAAATTCTGACACTCATGAGAATCTGACGTCTTATTAAATTACTTTAAACCACATGATGTGAACATTTAAAGTGCTGTAGGGATGATCTTCACTTTTTGATAGTCAATTTCAATAACCAGCTAAGTTCTAATGCCAGATTGAAGGTGTGAGATGTAACACAAATTCCTTGGTGTGTAGCACAGAATCAATCTTTGTAATCTTTAATGACGGCATCTATAACACTAATTACACAAAGATCAAAAGTTAAACTCTCAACTTCACTTTCACAAAAAACAAGTTGTTGCCTCAAATAAAGTCCACAAAATCTGCTATTTCAGGATTTGCAGTAACCCATGATCTCTGCATCCGCATTATGAACCAGCTAAAAGGACAAAATTAAGAATACTTGGAAGCCAGCAGAGGATTACATCCGTATGCAAGCCAGTTACTGAATGTCATCCAGCTACCGTCCAGCTGGGAAATGAGAAGATGACAGCTCTAGTGTGTAACCCAGTGACCTACTGCATCATCTGCAGCCAGCATGATCAGTAGGGTTCTTCAAGAACAACAAACTGAAATTTATAGCACAAGTTAGAAATCATAACCTTTCATCAAGCATTATTAAAGCAGTTGTGTTCATGACTTAAACATTTTTCTTGTTTTTGTGAGGTTGAGAGGCTGGCATGTGATGCAACTGTGGATGTATGATTTTAATAATTTAATTTATATAACTGCTTGTTTCTACAGATCTGGCAATAATCAAACATGCGTGTGGCGAGTTAAATTAAAGTAAACAGAAAAAACTGTGATTAATCACAGTTAATTGATGATTTAGCAGAAGTAGCAATTTTATTTTGTTCCCCTAAAATATCACTTAAAAAACACCTTTTATATTAATGCAGGTTACCTTTGATATTTAAACTTTTGCAACAAACAACAGCTGAAGGAATCTGTGTGAATAAAATAATTTTTAGGGCCTTAGTGAATATACATTATAGTATTTAATGCAATTTTATTGTTTGAAATGTCAGTGTTTTTGGTAACACCTTATTTGACGGGTTGTGAATAAGTCTGTCATGACATAAACATGACAGTGTCATGTATTACTGATTAAACTTTAAAAATTATGTAGCTTTATGTTATTAAAGCTAAAGTTTAATCAGTAATACTTTTATAACAAATTTATATCAGATCATGATTTCTTGGTTAAAGTCAAGTTGTCATAACGAAGACATCTTGAATAATGTCAACTTTGTATTAAAAGTGTCATGATTTACCGAATGACACTTTATGACAACAGTCATAAATATTCA
>CAEGAE010083446.1:0-21874 GCA_903067095.1 Girardinus metallicus | reverse complement strand
GGTGGCAAAGAGCATCATGACGTTACAGAGCTGGTAGATGTTTCTGTGTGTGACGAATGCAGATGTCAAATATGAGGGCCGTTTAGGAAAAAAACTTTTGTCCCTCACACACTATTAAAAACTCACACACACACAAAATATTAAAATTGTGTATACTATTATACACACAATTATACTATATACTTATTAAAATGTCACATACATATGCAATTTTTCTCACGCATATACAAAAATTGCACATGTACATTAATAAAATATCACATGCATACAATTTTTCTCTCTTCACACACAAAATATTAAAATAGCACACACAAAATAGCGCCCACGCATATTTTTTATTTTTTTCCACGCATACATAAAAGACTTAAGATTGCACATATAAACTAATAAAATATAGACTCACCTTTTGTATGTGTGAAAGTTGTCACGGAAGAGGCGGGGCATCATTTGGAGATCAGATCGCGCATGCGTTGATGCCACAGTGACGTTAGCTTCAAGTTGGTGTAAGCGGCGTTTAGCTCAAGGTTAATCCGATTTATGAAAGTTAATTTCGGCCAGCCGTTATCTACCGCTCCCTCCTCAGGCTCGGAGGTTCACTTAGGGCTTACCCCGGCGTTAAAGCTGGAGTAAGCGGCCTTAGAACCGGCGTTAGAGCCGGAGTAAGGCCTAAGTGAACCTCCGAGCGCTTGAGGAGGGAGCGGGAGACAACGGCTGGCCGATATTAGCGTTCATAAATCAGATCAACTTTGAGCTAAACGCCGCTTACTCCGGCTCCAAGTGAACCTCGAGCACTTGAGGAGGAAGCGGAGCTAACGCCGGAGGGAGCTAACGCCGGAGTACAGACCTTAGTGAACCGCCGAAGCGCTTGAGGAGGGAGCGGGAGAGAACTGCTGGCCGAAATTAGCGTTCATAAATCGAATTAGCCTTGAACTAAACGCCCTCACACCGTGTAGCTCCAGTATCCAACTTGAAGCTAACGTCACTGTGGTATCAACGCATGCGCGATCTGATCTCCAAGTTATGCCCCGCCTCTTCCGTGACAACTCCCACATGCAAAAGGTGAGCCTATGTTTTATTAGTTTATATGTGCAACCTCAGTCTTTTATCTATGCGTGTGAGAAAAAAAAATTGCATGTGTGTGTGACATTTTAATAGTATATATGTGCAATTTTAATATTTTGTGTGTGTGTGTTTTTTAGTAGTGTGTGAGAGACAAAACATAGTTTTTGTCCTAAACAGCCCCTCATTGTTAAATCCCGTCGCTAACATGAACACAAACGCTATAAATGGCTGTGCAAAGTGAGAGTTCCTCTATTAAACTGACTGAAGATGAATACAGAAACAGAAAGCTGGAGTATAGACATTTTTTAGTATGTCTCTTTATTATTACATTGAATATAATTTCAGATTTTTGTATAACTTTTCTTCAAGTTAACAAAGTGAGCTATTATTGTTACAGGCTAATTTTCTAAACTACAGAAAAGTAATTGTGAATGAAGCTCAAATGTGAAAAATTGGACTGATATTGATATGCTACAGTAACACTGCTGTTATGTTAGATTTACCAATGTTTTATTTTAGCTTTTTTTATCCGATTACCCGATTAATCGTAAGAATAATCAATAGATTACTCTTACTAAAATATTTGTTTACAACAGCCCTAGCATAAGTATATGTTTTGTTAATTTCATTAATAAATTAATTTTGAGTGCTTTTATTGATTTCATTCTTGGAATTAGTAATTTGATTATGTGCACTTATGCTGACCAAGATTTGATTAATCATTTTATCATCCCGAAAGGACAAAGTCACCTAATCTTTTTTCACATCACATATTTGCTAAGGTTTCTCTTTGGTGAGGAAATTGCTTACTTAATAATCATGACAAAAAAATTTCTGTTGCTGAAAAATTTAGACAGGAGTTGAAATGAGGAAATCAAAACCTGCCACTTGGCAAACTCGGGTGAACTAAATCCCCTCACTGCAGTAATGTCATAAATATGTTTTATCGCGCTCATACATTTAGATAAAAAAAAAGGAGTTTCTTCTGGAAGACAAATTCATTTTGGACAAAATGCAGTTTTAAAGTGATTTTTGGCTCCCATTCTCATGCTGTTAATATTATCCAGTGAAGTAAAACATACAATCTGATGTTATATTATGAAACATTTTCTTTCCTCATGATTTGTTTCTTCTGGATTGTGACACTATTATGAATGAGGTTTGTTTTAACGCTGCGCTCCTCCATCACTGGAGGCTCTTTATTCTGGTAAAGCTGCCAGTTTTTATCAACTTAGTATAAAAAAACATGGATAAACTTTGCCAAAGAAAATTCTCATTTCCACAAACTGTGTGCTCCAGATTATTCAAGAAAAGTTGACTTTTAAAAAAAAAAATCCCTTAACACAGATGATATGATTAAAGGATGAAAAAAAAAAACTTTCAGCGAAGAGAAATGTAATCAAATTTAAAATATCAAGCTAGCTCGTTTTATGTTTCTAAGTATTTTAAGCTAGGAATGAGCTAAACGACTGCATCTACAAGTCTAGTTACTTATTACAATTTATAAACTCACGATGGACATTTGTTTAAGCAAGTGAAACCATATTTTGGTTCAATGTGTCTACTCAGGATTTTGTGCAATTGTGTGTGTTAAATCAAGATATTGTCAAATGAAGGCTACAGTGACAAAAGTAATCACAATTTTGCTGAAATGTTGCATATTATGGCAGACTGTTAGTGGTTAACATTTCCATGCTGAAAACTGTGAAATGTATACGGTGCATGCCTAAAGAAACTGAAAAAATCTTTTTAAAATAACTCTAAATTTTACTAGATTAAGCTGTTATTTTGTGTGCAGCTATAAGAAAATATTAGTAACGCCTTTTTTGTTTGCTGCAGATGATGAGAAACGTCTGGTTGAAGAAGTGTTCAACAATGCAGTGGACTGTCTTTCAGATGAGGACAAGAAGCTGCCTCAGGTAAACAGGCCACAGTTTGCATTCAACCTGCAGTGTGTTTTTTCTTCTAGCACCTCAGGTTTTTGAACTCTCAACGTTGACACCTTGTAAAACTTTAAAAAAAGCTTCACAATTTCCTCCAGTTAATCACCTTGATGTAAAAAGCTGCATGTGTTAAAACGTTGGTTCTTCTGTTCCTTGTTAAATTTAGTTGTGTTTTTCCTTTTTCTGTAGCAAAGGGAAAAATCCCACAGGAGTAGCACTTGTATTAGGCCCCACACTAATACAAGTGTTGCCTTTCCATTCTTTGCTGTCCTGGTTTTTCGTCGCAGTAGTGAAGTGTTGTGGTTTTTTGGTGTCCTGTAGGTCGAGCATGTGCTGCCACTCTTAAAGAGAGGGATAGGAATCCATCATGGAGGACTGCTGCCCATCCTGAAAGAGACAATTGAGATTCTCTTCTCTGAGGGTCTGCTCAAGGTACCTCCATCTCTGTGAAAAGATGCTTCTTCAAACAAATTGAAGCTAGGGACGCACGATATTGGATTATTGGTCGATAACCTATATGCCGATATACTAAAACTCATTTGGCCGATAACCGATACCAATACCATGCCGATAATATTATGCATCCGTAATTGAAACAAGTGAATGGAAGGGATTATGTAATGTCTTGCAGAATCATTCATTTGCCTTTAACTTTTTCGCATTTTGACATTTTACAACGTCAACGCATTTCATTGATGATTTCATTATGTGACTGATCAAAACGTAGCTGTGGACAGTTGTAAAGTGGAAGGAAAACAAAACATGATTTTTCATATAAAAAGAAAATGTAAAAGAAAACATGATATAAATTTGTATTTAGTTGAACAAATAATTGGGAAAACCATTTTTTGAACAGTGTAAACAAGGATCTGATGTATGCAACTTCAGTTATTATCTACTAAAGTTGGCAGAGTAAGCCTGTCATCTATCCTAAGCAGTTCATGGTAAATTTTTTCAGTTTCAGTCTTTGAAATAATCAGGTTTTACAAAATGTACTTTTTCTTGTGTATAAAATTGAGCCACTAGTCACTGGACATTTTGTATATTGTAGCTTTGTTTCAAAGAGAAAAACAAATTGGGATTGATATCAGATGTTGAGAATATGCAATCGTCTTGGAAGCCGTATAAAACGTTGTTTACACGCTGATGACACAATGCAACAATTTGTCGTCTCATTCCAGGCCTTGTTTGCTACAGAGACCTTTGCCATGGGTATTAACATGCCAGCTCGGACCGTTCTCTTCACCAGCGCACGCAAGTTTGATGGCAAGAACCACCGCTTTGTAAGAACTCTCGCAGCAACTTGACTGTTATAAAAATAGTTTCTTTCAAAGGGATTGATCAGCTGTCACAATTTCTGCAGTGGATTTTTGTAGAGAGGCAAGAAGATGATCGGAAGTAGGTAATGTCTTTGGAAAAGTTTGACTCAAAAAGCAACCCAGCTATGTGTATCTACAGTAGAATAAATCATCCTGTAAACATGGCTGTCCCTTTAAAAGACCTCTGGCTTGTGCTTAGTGTTCACTTTTACACAGCCTGTTGCTCTGAAGTCTTTATAAGGTCTTCAAACGGAGCCGCTCGCTTTGCCACATAAACAGCCACGTATTGTTTATAAGAGCTGGGGGCCGTGTGTGAAGCTGCAGACATGCACACACAAACACGGCGAGGATTGAAGAGAGTGAGAGGGAAACGTCCCTCCAATCCAAGTACTTCATGAGGAACATCTGGTGCCTCTGATGGTGCCAAAGCTCCACGCAGGCACTTCAAAACACTCGACTGTGATTCCTGATTCATGCTGTGGTGAAAATCACAATCTAACTGTGGCACGGTTGATCGGAAGATGCAATCATGTCAACATTGAGTCCTTTTGTTTTGCTTGCAAAACACAGGGTTTGTATGGATGCTTGAATTTCAATTAGGTGTCTTCAATGTTTGGAAACTTCTTGATTTCTGTATTTAATCCTTGAAAGCTCCTGACATTTAATCTGCGCAGTTTGGTTGTTACCAAACTGCGCAGTGCAACTGAACATTTTATTAAAACCCTAAATTTGGAAGATATTATTTAGAGTTGAAACCAGATATTTTCATACACCTAACAAGAAGATGGACACTTTTTTTTTTCTTGCCGTCTGAAATTAAATCATAATAAACTTTTCTTAATTCTGTCTGACCTTGGTTTTACTAAAATTATTTCTAGTTGCAAAATGCCTAGCACAAAAACTATCAAAAAAGTTTTTTTTTTTTTTTTTCCCAAAATTGTCGTTTTTCCATCAAGCCAATTTATTTTTGTCATTCCAATTTGTGAAACTATATGGTTATTGGAAAAACAACTAATGTTCTGCAGATATCGGGGCAGACTTCATCCTAACGAGCCTTTTTCCTTTTCTTCCAGATTACATCAGGTGAGTACATCCAGATGTCGGGGCGTGCTGGCAGGAGAGGAATGGATGACAGAGGAATAGTTATTTTTATGGTGGATGAGAAGATGAGTCCAGCTGTGGGCAAACAGCTACTGAAGGTACAGTAAATCTAAATGCTATAAATCTTTGATCTTATGGCCGACTAAGCTGATCGCATTAAGGGTAATCAGGCCATTTGGTGTGCTGTCATAACTTGGCAATGTTCTCACAGAGGACCCAGAGTCTTGATTGTCTGTCTTTGATTTGACACGTTTTGATTTGACAGTGTTTATGTTGCTATAAATATACAGTACAGCTGTGTGCCTGTTGAACCACATAGCCTGATATTAGAGGCTGTGAAATGTTGCTGCGGTTACGAAATCTCTCAAATTTTTAAATTGGAGTCAGCAACTTCAGCATACTTGGATGTAAACCTCTTACGGTTTGTCCCATCTGTTTTCTACTGTACCCAACATTTCTGTTGTCATGCTTTGCAGGGCTCAGCAGACCCTTTGAACAGTGCCTTCCACCTGACCTACAACATGGTGCTCAACCTGCTGCGTGTAGAAGAGATCAACCCAGAGTACATGCTGGAGAAGTCTTTCTACCAGTTTCAGCACTACAGGGCTTTGCCCGGCGTTGTGGAGAGTCAGCATCCTGTTTATTATTTCTACACATGCCAGACTTAATTAGAAAAAGAAACTGGTTAGCAAACACCACTTTGGGTAATGTTGTAGCAAGTTTAATGAGATTGCTGCTTCCATTTTTTTATCTTGCAGAAATTAAGAAGTTAGAGGAGCAGTATCATACCATTGAGATTCCTAATGAGGAGAGTGTTGTTACCTACTTTAAGATCAGGCAGCAGCTGGCTAAGCTGGGTAAAGAGATACAAGAATTCATCCACAAGCCCAAATATTGCCTGCCCTTCCTTCAGCCGGGCCGACTCGTGAAGGTACGGCTCTTTACCCGTTCACATTCTGGGAATATTTCCAGACTCCTGCGTTTTATTAAAGACCAAACTTCCTGTACTGATGCCACAGGTGAAAAATGAGGATACTGACTTTGGCTGGGGAGTGGTTGTAAACTTTAGCAAGAAAACAAACACAAAGGTAAGCCAGACTTTACTGCCACTAGTGCTGGTGTGTTTTATTGGGAATTTAGTGGTCAAAGCTGTGCATAATGGTGAATAAGCTTTAATTAAATCCTTTCTTTTGAACATCTGGCTTATTTGAGGATCTTATCCTGAGAGACCTTTCTCTTCAGTCTCAGATCTTTTGTATCTCCCTAAGGTTTTATTTCTCCGTCTATCTTTACATCAACTACAACCTACTTCCCTTCTTTCTACCTTTCCATATTTTCCCTGAGCTGGACATTAATTGCATGATTTCTCAAGGCAGTTTGATACCCAGAAATAAAATCCTAAGCAACAGAAAAAAAACTACCTAAATGCAAATGGAAGCTAAACTTTTTAGATTATTTTTATTTATTTTTTTATTTCTATTTTTTTGGAGAAAAAAAGGAAGCCCTTTATTCTTTTTCTTCCTGTTCACAACTATGCATATTTTGTGTAATCTGTCACTGGAAATCTCAGTAAAATACTTCAAAGCCTGGTCAATTTCTTCAAAGCCTGAAGAAATTGAAAGTATGAATTTGCTTCCAGTCTATAGTTAAATGTTGCTGTGACTGACGTGATTTTCATGCTTTAGGCCTGCGGAGACTCTGAGCCGCTGTACGTAGTCGAAGTTTTGCTTCATTGTAGTAAAGAAAGTGTAAAAAACTCTGCAACTGAAGCAGCCAAGCCTGCTGCTCCAGGGGAGACCGGAGAGATGCAGGTTGGTGAAACTAACACACGCGCACCCACACACACTGAAGTGTGTCTGTCACATTTTCTGCTCACATTTTAATCTGTTTTTCTACCCAGGTGGTTCCAGTGATGCTCCACCTCCTCGCTTCAATCAGCTCAGTTCGCCTTTATATCCCTAAAGATCTCAGGCCTTTTGACAACAGACAGCTCATGCTCAAGTCCATACAGGTACAGGTTTCATATGTAAAAAATTAACATTTCTTTAACAAAAATCTTCATCCAAACATTTCCTTTCCTCTTATTCTTCAGGAGGTGCAGAAGCGGTTCCCGGACGGCGTTCCTTTACTCGACCCCATCGACGATATGGGGATCAAAGACCCTGGCCTGAAGAAGGTCATTCAGAAGGTGGAGGCCTTCGAACACCGGATGTACACACACACACTCCACAGCGACCCCAACTTAGAATCCGTCTACTCCCTGTGTGAGAGGAAAGCACAGGTAAGAATGCGTTTGTGTGCGAACAAGTTAAATCTGGAGTAAATGTCAGACTTTACTTTGAGTTAACAATGGATGGAACTTACTGCTATTTTAATGAAATGCGTTCTTATTTATTTAGACAAAGCAGTTGTAGTTGAAAATAGCCAATAACCTTCTATTGTTCCTAGTTCTTTTTTTTTTCTTTACAAACGCAGGAAGAAAGCAGCAATATCCCAACGTCTGCTGTCAAAGGTCACATAAAATCAGCCTCATTACATAAACTGAACTTTTTTTTAATTTTGCTACGTCTCTTCATCTCTGTGGGGTTTTATTGTATAAACCAGCACAATCAATGTTTCAGACCTCCAAGTCCCATGCAGTTAAAAAAATCATTCCCAGCATCACAGAACAAAACGAGGAATTGTGTTCTGTGGGGATTTGACAGAAATAAAGAGGAAAAAATAGAAACATCAAGTTAGAAGCCACACTGCATCTGTAACAGGCGGCTGATTTATTACAGATTGATGTAATTGTTAGTTTAATACCGCCTTAAAACTTATCTGGATTTTTCACAGTACTTACTATCAGGTTTAATTGGCGAACTGGAAGACGTCCTCTCTGCCACTGTGCCACAGCATTAAAGTTCCTACTAAATTCAAAAGTGTTGTTTGATCAGGAATGATTTAAATCTAAGGCTGTTATAATAAGCAATTAATTGCATGATAATTTAAACAGAGCTCAATAATGTCTTTTCTGGTAATTAATACTTTTTTCAAGGGCAATTTTGTCTACAGAAACTCCATAATACATTTTATTTTTGGTTGAGTTGTTTTTTTTGTTTTGTTTTTTACTGTGTTTTAAGTTGATGTGTATAAATTTGGATATTTAAAATATCTCCTAGTTTGCAGTGTTAAAAACTCTCTTTCCGATGGGCTATCAGACAGTGGCAGAGAGAAAGTGAAATTCTTGGTATGATTTTTGAGAGGAAAGCAGGTGGGTGGTTTTATTTTAAGAATCAAAAGAGAGTGTGGAATCCAATGGGGTGCCAGGGCAGCAGGCCTTGAAGGAGGAGATAGTGGACAGAAGATATTGTGCATCATAAAGATAAAATTCATATAAATTCAACTGAAGATGTTAAACAGAATAAAGGTCATGAGTTGGCCACGTTTCATCTGTGGGATTTGATGGGAATCTTTAACCGTCTCATCAGAATAAAATTATTTAAAGTAAAATTTCTGCTTCCTGCTTTCAGAGTGCACATCATTGCAAAGTTTTAAATTATTCTGTGATTAGAGCCCTAAAATGTCTTAAATTATGATTTTTTATTTTTTTTTCTCCAGTTGGGCTTTAGTACGTTAGTCACAGGTTTTAAATGTTGTCTTGACAGGACTGTATAATTTTGTATGTTTTTGTTCTCGTTGGACTTTTCTGTCAGGCAAATGTGTGAGCCACACTCAGACATCTTCACTGTGTGTGTGACTCGTAATGGTTGAAGCTACCAGTAACTCACTGCTAACATACCTTGATAGCTAGTTTAGCTTTTTAGCATCTGTCATGGATAAGTTCAAATTTATCACCAGTTGGCTGGACAAAGTTTGTTCGTTTCGGTGGATATATAGGTCTTAAATTTTATTCATAGCAGTCTTTAAAAGTCTTAAATTAGAGTTGGTGAAACCTAATTTAAGGTTTGGGCAATTCTTTTAAACTGTGTTATAAGACCCAAAACAGACAGGTTCTACTGGTGTGATGAAGCAAACATGATGCATAGTTTGCAACAAGTTTGACATCTTGCTGATGCATTATAAAAATAAAAAAAAAGTTGTATAATAAACTGGTGTTAGTATGTTTGGTCTCTGCAGCAGCATATTGACCACATCTAGTAGCAATCCCCCTGAGCAGAGCAACCTGTGCTTCAGATATTCTTTCATTTCTCTCCAGTGATCCAGTTTTAACTAAAACCGAAGCACTCGCCTTATTTGCTTACCTAATTTGTTTAGTAAAACATAAACCTGTCCAATCTTATGAGCTGCAGCATAACTGACAAGTCTTTCACCTGAATTTATGACTCCGAAGCTATAAAACCATTTTCACGTGTAACTTGGTTTCTGGAAGGTGGCTGTATTCACTAGGAACAAAAACACTTAAATATGTTGAATTTGTGGTTTTGCGATAATTTCTCAGAAACTCAGATCCACAAGTTCAGTCAAATGAAGCGATGTCTGGTAATGTCTTGCCTAAAGAGACGTTCCTGATAAATGTGCAGTCTTGCGTCTTTGGCTTGGACGGGTTTTGGAAAGAAGTAAAACATTGGTGCCGCAAGATATGTACTTATCGTGTTGTAATTTTCTTGTTCCTTCCTTTAATCACTATAGCAGTTAATGTACTGCTTCAAATGATCTCACAAAACAGATGGTAGTAAAAATGGCATGGCTTTTAAAGGGCTATATTGTGTTTTTATTTGCGCTGGTAGATCTTAATTTGCTCTCAAATCACTCTTTAAAACAAAACACTTTTTTTTTTATGTGTGTGTGCTGTAGATCGCAGCCGAGGTTCGAACCGCCAAACGGGAGCTGAAGAAAGCTCGCACCGTCCTGCAGATGGACGAGCTGAAGTGCCGAAAGAGAGTCCTCCGAAGACTCGGCTTTGCCAGCCCCTCTGATGTCATCGAGATGAAAGGCAGGGTCGCCTGTGAAATCAGCAGGTAAGAGGAATTTCCAAGGTTTTCTAAACTAGTTGTAGCTGTTTACAGCAGTTTCCACTAGAACTGCTCACTTTAGAGCAGAAAACAAATTTCACTTCTCTGTGTGCGAGTCGTGAATGTATTTTGCTACTTTTTATAATCATTAGTTATGTAGCATAATCTTAGTCAAGTCTTTTAAGCCATTAAGAGAATGTTGAACATGGCAGCTTACCTTCAGCTACAAGAAACCAAATAGCTGGTGCTGCAGATTTATATGAAAACATCCAATGAGTGATTCATTTTTAATTTGTTTTTGTTGGAACTCCTCGTTGAAGCAGTTATATTTTAATGGTTTATACACATTTGTAAGAGTGCAGTTTGACCACAGCTCTCTGGTAAAAACCCTATGGGTTCTTACTTAGCTTATCCTATAGGGACTCTGGATCCTCATGTTTCAAATTTTAAGATCCGAGTTTCTAACTAAAGTTGCTATGAGAACAGTTTTTCTTGTAACTCTGCCATATTTCCTCCCTGCCTCTGTTTAATAAAAACAATAAGAAGATGGTGTTCTACAAAGTGCTAACTGTGTGTGTTAACCTGTGCAGCGGCGATGAGCTCCTGCTGACAGAGATGGTGTTTAATGGCCTCTTCAACGACCTGACGGCGGAACAAGCCACATCTCTCCTGTCCTGCTTCGTCTTCCAGGAGAACGTATGAACAGACGCACAGATACTCGCACAATTCCTCTAACTCTGTACAAACACTCCTGACACAATTTGAATCCCATTCCAACCAAGTCCAGATCAGGTTGCTTTCTTGGCCTGTTTTACTGCTCTGCAAGCATAACAAACTAGAGGTTGATTTGTTTGTCCTGTCTAATGAAGCAGAGCTGGTCCAGCATCAGATGTTTCAGCAGAGCTTTTTTTTTTTTTTCTTTTTTCCCCCCCCTCTGGCTCTTATCCTGCAGATTTCATCCAACTTGTCAAAATAAACATCACTAAAGCTTGGATCCAATGTCAGGGAAATAGTTATCTGAATAATCCCAGTTTTCAGGCTTCACTTTTTTATCAGCGTCTCCTCAGTCAGGCTCATATAAGGTCTAAACAGCAGCAGATTTTGATTGTTTTGCTCTCTCATCATTAAGTCATTTCGGCCTGCAGGCCAACGAGATGCCAAAGCTAACCGAGCAGCTGGCCGCGCCGCTCAGACAAATGCAGGTGGGACTTTATGACGCACGAACGGCTGGAAGGAATTCTAGTTTTAACGGAGATGTGAACACCGCTGTCGCTGCTTTCAGGAGTGTGCAAAGCGCATCGCCAAAGTGTCTGCAGACGCCAAGCTGGAGGTTGATGAGGAGACTTACCTAAACCAGTTCAAACCTCACTTGATGGATGTGGTGTTCGCCTGGGCCAACGGGGCCACGTTCGCTCAGATCTGCAAGATGACGGACATCTTTGAAGGTTTGTTCCTGGCAGGTTTTTAACCGAATCCAACGTTTCTTCCACTGCGTTCTTATATTTTCTTTCTTTTTTTTTTTTTTTAATGCTGCCTTTTTGGGGGGTAAAGAAAAAAAAATAGATTTATTGTGCGGTTTAATTCCCAATCCAAAGTTTTCCCAGAAGTGATCTCATGAGTAAAATATGGGATGGTACCATAATAAGAAATATGAATCTGAGTTGAGAAACCGGAGGGAGGATTTGATAAACTCTTGTGAGTGTGTGTGTGTGTGTGTGTGTGTGTTCTGGCAACCCAAAGAGAAATGAGAAATTTCTGCGATTATTCAATCATCTCTGTTAATTTAACTTTAAAATGACCTCTTGGGTGTTTTATTTCGGTGTAAATGTCTCCAACACTCAGAGCATTTGTTTTTCTGCAGGAAGCATCATTCGCTGCATGCGCCGCCTGGAGGAGGTACTGCGACAGATGTGCTCTGCAGCCAAAGCCATCGGTAACACTGAACTGGAGAACAAGTTTGCAGAAGGTATGAAACACAGAGCTGTTGACTTAAATAGCTTACCTTTCAGTGAAAACGGTAGATCAAATGGGTGTAAGAATTTAGCCTTTCAGGTTTAAAAACATTGATCTTAATTTATTTATTATTTTTTCTGAAAACATTCCACTTTATGTTAGAAAACACAATCTTTTACTACTTGTACCTATGGTTGCAAATATTTTCATCTCTGTTGATGAGTGAAATTTAAATAGCTATGCATTATCGGATTTGAGATGTAGCGCATGCTAACATCTACTTGTATTTAAAACTGATGTTTAACTGGACCTGAATGCTTTTATTTAAAACCAGAAATCCCTACTAAAATATCTTAATTTAATGATGCAGTTAACTTACATGTTGACATGACTGAAAATTAGTATAAAACAATGTGCAACAGAACTCGTGAATAATTGTGAAATTTTGTCGCTTCTGTTTGCAGGCATCACAAAGATTAAGAGAGACATAGTCTTTGCTGCCAGTCTCTATTTATAGTCACAAGATGCGACGTCGTGACTTCAACCCTGAATCGGTCCTACCCAAAGTTATCCGAACAACTTTCATAAGGATTTGCTTCCACTCAATTTTGTTTTCTCCATTACATCTTGATTAAAGATTTATTTTGGATTGGAGGCATCTTAATAGTCAGAAAACATTGTACATTCAAGTTTTTATTGAATTCATACATCAAACACATGCATCATTTGAGTTAATGTTTGAGTTAGATGGCTTTATTTTTCCTTATTTTAAACATTTGTACATAATTGTAACATTTTTTTTTTTTCAATAAAAAGTCTGTATGGTGATTTGTTTACATACAGATTATACAAAAGCACATTGTTCTGTATTTGTTTTACATAAGATCCACAGGGAGCTGTAATAGCAGCCACAGTCCAGTACAAGGCAACACAGGACTCAGCAGTCAGACGTGCATCACGCCAACCCAAAGCCACAAAACAAACACTTGGTTCGTGATATCAGGTTAGACAGCAGTAGTCTGGATGTGCAGCAGCGCTGTTCTCTGGCTTAGGGTCAGCTTCATCCTCTGTTAACCCTTTTCATTCATTCACTACTGGAGACATAAAACTGACCCTAAATCAGGTCCATGAGCACGCTGACTGAAGTTCAGGAAAAGCACTAAGCAGGATTACATTCACAGGTTTCCAACGCGCCCTCCCTCTCAGCAGTGGTCAGATCCTTTTGGTGCATGCAGTTTTCCCTCCGCTTCAGTAGATCACACTAATAGATCCACTTCATTTTTCAATCTTCAGCTTGTGATCTACATCTGGATACTTTTCACAATCTTTCTTTCACACAAAGCACTGGTAAACAAGCACGAAATACCCTAAAGTGTGAAATTCAAAGAGGCCATGTGTGGTTCTGAGAGTTCAGATTACTTGAGGAATAATCAGGTAGTTCATACTAGACGCCCATGCAGCATATTGAATGGGGGATTTGCTCGGGATTAAAGGCTTCGAAGCTGGAATTCTGGGTGTGCGTTGGAAGGAGAGAACTCTTAGCTTAGCTCCACTTAGCTTAGTTGGGACTCTCAAAGTGATTCCCGTTTGTGGGCGTCTCCTGCAGCGTTGTGTGAGGGATGTCCGTCTCTTTACGGCACTCTGTTGATTTGAAAAAATCTGATATGAAGAAGACCTGCAGGAATCAGAAATGGGGGGAAAAAAAAAAAGTTTATACAATGCAGAACTTTTCATATCTACATTTTGTGACATGCACCACAGACTTTTAATGTTTATTTTATGCAGACCTACAAAATAATGTGTGTAATTTTGAAATAGAGATAAAATAATGGTTTTCAAAATAACTGAAAATTATTTTCAAAAGGAGTTTGCACAACAAGTCTTGTATGTCTTTATCTCCTTTGCATATGTAGAAACTGAAATCTTTACCTTGACATTTTTAATTATTTTTTTTCTAATTTGTTCATGTCCAGTTAGATCTCATGCAGAGCATCTGAATAGTAGGTTTTAGGTTTGCTACAGATTTGAAATTGGATTTACAACTGAACTTTGACTGGACCATTCTAAACACTGATCTAAACTGCAGCTCCTGTTGCATTGTGGGGGTTGTTATCCAATCCAAAGGTGAACCTCTGCCCTAGTCTCAAGTCTTTTGAAGCCTCCAACAGGTTTTCATTGAGAAATCCAGAGTATTTTACGCCATCACTGCTCTAAAGTAACTCCTCCCCTCCCCCGCTACTTTGCACATTTATGGCAGTAAATCTCCCAATTAAAAGTTTAATATAAAAAAACTCAAGGAGTGTGAATACAATTAGAAGGCAACTTAAATGCAGCTTGAGATGAAATATTAGATGATCGCAGCACGTACCACCAGCAGAGCCATGACTGCGCCCTGCAGCAGCCCTGTCAGCACGTCGCTCCAGTGATGTTTGTAATCTGAGACCCTTGACAGGCCAGTGTACACCGAGGCAGCGATCAGGAAGAACTGGAGGGTTGGTCTGAGCAGCCGCGCCCACTGGACCTGAAGCCGCGCCTGCAGGTAGAGCTGTGGAACACAGACCGGTGATTCACGTTTGTCACAGACAACACTAACAAGCCAAACTTGACTTCTGTAGAGGAAACAAATGGCTACAGACGTCATGTTAAAAAAATCAAGGTCACTGATTGATGTGATCAGTAGTGGTATTATTGCCACATATCTTCTATAGCAGACTAATCGCTTGTCTAACAGACATGTTTAATCCAACTATAAACCAGAGGAGTTGAATAATCTGTGTCGTCTCATGCTCGCTCTCAAATGGTTTTGTGTCAAGGTCACAAAGTTTAACCTTTGTCAAGGTCTGCGTTTTCGTGTTCCTTCCTGCTACATTTTACTGACGTAAACGCTGACCAAAGGCTAGTGCTTTCCATAAGTGAGCTTCCACCTCACACAGGAGAAAGGAGCTTATTGCGTTAATGCTGAGACTTTGTCCCCAGGTTTATTTATATCTGAAAGTATTGAATGAATCAGCAGCTCATAAAGTTTATCAGGGCTTGGCAGTAAAATCGCAGCAGGGTGCTACTCAGACTGTTCATAAGGTACAGGAATGTGATCTTTAAACATTGTGGCTTAAATGTAAATAAATATCAGCACCTGCCATGTTTGGGTGAAACTACAACAAGACCATAAACGGAAACATCAGACTCAACTTGCCTGTAAATGTAACAAAAATCTGATTCAGTGCAGACACCAAATAAAAGATCCTGTTTGTCTTGTGTAGAAGCTGACGATCCTAAACATTTTTATGAAATTCCTTTAAATGGCAAGGAACACCTAGCCTGCAGCTTAAAAACAAAGGAGGTTTCAAAGTTTAATGTTCATCCCAGTCTGTACTGAACTACTGAACTTTAAGCTAACTAAATTCAGAAAAAAATGTTTTATCTACATAATTAACCTAGGGTCTGGTTGGAGATTTTATTTTTTCCCTAACTGGGGTTGTGATGTACCAATAAGCAGTCAGAGTCTTACCTACTCTCAAAAGCAGTGACTGTACGATTGACAGATTAAAGATAAGATGTTTTATTGAAGAATAAAACTATAAAGCTCCTTATAGTAGGGCCACAAAAAGGCCCAAAAGGAAATAGTACAGAGTAGATCCAAGAATGATAAAGCCAATGAGCACTTTATTAAATAAATAAAAAATAATCAGTATTCTTCTCTAAAATGTAAATATATTAAACTTTTTTCCCAAAAAAACTATTGGATCAAGTTGCATGTTTTCCAAATTCTAATACAGATAAACTTTTTCCACAGCAAATACAAGCAAGAAAAGTAAATATAAGCATCATAATAGCATATATGATTAATTGATTATTATTATTTTTAATTTATACATGACCACCAACAAAAACTGTGAAAAACTGCAATAGATGCTTAACGCCTCATAACTCTTAAGAAGTCTGTTAGGGACATTCCCTTTATAATAAATCAAGAAGTAGGAGAACCACATTATTAGCTAAACAACAACGACCTTGTCAGTTCAACTATAGTCGAATTTAACAGTCATTGTCAAAGCTTGACCATCCCTAAGTCTCACTTTCAGTAGCACTAAGTTGTTCCTAGTCTTTATGTTGAACACAGAGGGCTAATTGTGTTGGCCTTGTTTTTTGTTTTTTTTTTGCTATCTTTAAAATAAAACATAAAGCAGCATGTTTAGTGGGAGTTTTAGGTTTACTGGAAAATATTCCAGATAAACCTTCCCGCAAAATGCTAATATTTCCATTTCAACCTACTTCAAGATTATCTGTAGTTCTTTAGTGTGCAGCTGGTTATTTGTCCAGTCTTCAGTGTTTACACTGAACTAAACATGTCATGTTCAGATTTTTTTCATCTGCAATTTATTTTGATCCATAACAATTGACAACGAAACCTCAAACTGAGCTGTGACTGATTGAGGTGATGTGAACTGCTTCTGGTTGTTTAAGTTAATCTTGGATTCTGCTTGAAGTTTTTAATACACAACATTGAAATCATAAATTAGACAAATTTATTAAAAACATATCCAGGGGAATTCTGCTTAGCGTCCAGCTGGTTGGAGGTACTTACAGCGAGGAACAGCATGCAGTACATGGAGAACGACGAGTGGCCAGAATAGAAGGACAGTCTGCAACAGAAAGACAGAAGCATGACTCAAAACTGGGACTGTGTGTGTAATCTGTTCAAGCAAATGAGAGGCTGTGCAAACATGCACTGCTGCAGCGGGCTTTTGTTCGTACACATTTCGGAGAAATGATAACTGAGGGGGGATGTTGAGGTTACATGGAGCTGCTCTTCCTAACTGTCCCCTCTGCCTTTGCTGCTTCCTGTTTGAAACACAGTTGTCATTTCACAGCTGTGTGTGTGATGCAGACTGAGCCCGCTGCTCAACCTAATGAGAAACCTACATTTCAAGAAAACTTAGACACGATGTCCAGCTCATAACTCAAAAGGACGGAAAAATGAGTGAAAGTTTGGCATTCTCCTATCACTCCTGCATGGTGGAAACTGAATCCTGAAATCCTGGAACCATTTTATCTCATAGATAAATGTAAAACTGTTTTATTTCTGGAATATTTCTATTCTCATTTTCCTTATAAATATGAAACTAACAGGTTTTCTTGAAAGACTGCTCTGCATTTCAAATCAAATCAAATTTTATTTGTATAGCACATTTCAGCATTTCAAAGTGCTTTACATCATAGCAAACACAAAAACACAGAGTCATGCAATATTGAAACATTGAAACAATCAAAAGCATTTCATTATGTCAAGTGTCACTGTTAAATTCGTAATTGATTACGTTTCAAATGTATTTGGTGTCATCAATGTCTCCATGCACTCTTACCAAAAACGAAGGGCGCTAAATAAAAATTCAAACCACACATTGCAGATTTTTAATTGTGGGGAAACTGAACATTTTCAAAAATGTATACTTATCAGAAACTATAACAGAGCAGTGTCATCACCAACAGTGACATGTCCCTTTTACTGCTAATGTGTACATTCTCAGAAAGCATGTGCTTAGTCATTGTGCTCCAAGAAGAGATAGGTTTCTTCCTGTGATGCACCTTGCAAACAAATGTCTGTGCCCTCCAAGTCCGGAGGATCTGTTTCTCCTGGTAGATCAAGAGTCATGTTACTGTAAGATGAGGCTGAGCAGACCTCCCTGGCCAGCCCTCTTTCTTGTTCTGCTGCACTTTATTGGGCCTATCAGTGTCTGGCAGGCCATCCTAAACACCCGGATGAAGCAGCTGGAAATCTGTGTCCCAACATTAATCTTAAAAGCACCGGATATCTGCTCTTCAATCAGTGGATCCCTCTCTTGCACTGCCGTCACACTTCATTTAAAAAAGAACAAACAGACTACTTATGAGGAAAAACAGCAACAAATATGCACCGCACCCTTGCAGAGTTACTGTAGGTGACAAGGAAAACCAGTGGGCACATGCTAAAGCAGCTAAAGGACAAAAAAGCGGAAGGTTCAAGAAACAAAGGGGAAAGCTGGAAAGTACAAAGGCTGCTCGGCTATAAAGGAGAGCAGAATTTTCCTCGCATCCCAGAATAAACTCTCCACCCTCAGCAGTCCTCTGTGGGTTCATCTACATTAGAATGAGGAGAGGAAATCCTCTCCTCCCAACGTTCTTCCCGCTGCTCTGAGCAGATAACAGACACGGAAAAGCTTCATAAAAACAAGCTTTACATTCCTGTGCCATCAGCACAACCATCAGGCTCCATATTCATCATATTCCAACTGGTTTCTACCTTTTATATGTCATCTGCTTATAGATATTTAAAAATGGATCATATTTTCATTTTACATTTATTTGAATCTTTAATAATAATCCTGATAATTGACAGTTTTTTTTATTTATTTATAAAATTTAGATTAAAATATTCCAACATTGCGGATCTGAGCTGAGTGAATTCAGCTAATTTTTTTTCCCACTTGTTTTACAAGTTTAGCACATACTGCTCAACCTGTTTTGGTTTATTATGCCTAGATTGCTGACAATGTGTCTGCATAGCCTTTTCTTTTTGTACTTCCAAAACAAATTAAAGCGTAAGTCTTCAGGGATTTTGATTTTACTCCTTCAGAGTTCAATTTCCAAATTACTTAGGAAAGAAAACCAGGTTATCCTCTGAATATTTTACACTTGAAGCTGCAAGTAAAGACTTGTAATCATCATGTTTATCTGAACAAGGAAGGAACAACAGGAGAAAAAGAGAACTTTTATTTTCAGTAACTTGTAGATCTGCTAGTCATATCTTTTCCCTCCATTATGAATATTCTGGCTCAGTTTAAGATATCATACATTGAGGAGAACTTTTTTTTTTTTTCAATACTCATTCAATTCTTTATACAACCGGGAAATTTTGGTCGATGTTTTTCCTCTTTCTCTAATCTAAACTGGTTTAACATTAGGACTTTCTAAAACACACTTCCTCCTTTAGAAACAATCAGCTTTATAATGTCACCGTACATCATCCAGCAAATAAAAAGCTAAAGATCTGAAGGCTGATGTATTTTGGTCAGATACATACCTGCCTTCGTTGACCATCTTCAAATCTCCAGTGCAGTTGAAGTTTTCGATGTATACGCCTGCTGAGCAGTTGATGAGTTTCCAGTCCGGTTTGCACACATCAAGGAAGTGCGGCCTGAGCCGGCCGATCGAATACTTTGCGATGTCCGTCAGAGACTGGCTCATGCCGGCACCAAAGACGAAGGTACCGACGGCTTTGTAAACACAGGCAACATAGTTGCCGAACGTTGATTTGGATTCGATGCGCTTTAGATAAACTAAGAGGCACTCGCCAAAGACCATCTGCAAAGGAAGGAGAGGAATAAGTTGGAGCATAGCATAAAAGAAATGCCAAAAAGTAAAAAGAAGCAGAAGAAAGAGAAAAGAAAAACATTTTTCATCTTGTAAATATTTGTCAAGAAGTTGTTAAAATTTCTGATGTTTTTGATTTTTGATGTAACATTACTGAAAAAATTTGTATTTTTTGATCAAGAACTAGAAAAGTAGATTTTTTTCACGCCTATGCACAAAAAACAAGCAGAGAACATTACAGCTGAGCACACAGACGAAGTTTCAAAGTCTGAAAATCTTTTGCTGCCTTCTTATTTTAAATACACTAAAAAACTTTGGATAGAACCAGAGCCACTGCTTTTGGTTTTCCTGTTTGCTCCACCAACTGGAGAAGACATAATGCAAAGACACTATAGGTCAGTTTATCCACATTGCAGATTTAAAAAAAAAAATTATTATCCCAGGAAGATGTCCACTTAACAAACATATTATTTAGTTATCTTTTTCTCAAAGTTAATGGCTTAATAACAGTGCAGTATATGTGATAATTGGCACACACAAAAACGGCAACAGTTCTTCACACTTTGGAGATTTTGTTTTTCTTAGCGCAATTGAATAACATATTTTACAAAAACAGGCTTGTGTGTCACATCTATTCAACAGGATAAGATGAAATTATAAATTGATAATTAAACATTTCTTGATGTGCTGTTTAACTTTTAAAAAAATAGTTATGGCTTAGTAAGATAGTTCTCCATTTATTTTATAGCGTCTGTGGTGCTGGTTATTTTCTTTAAAATTAAAGGTTATTTCCTAACGTGGGATGTTTTTCTCTAGGGTGCATTTTTTATTTTGTGTGTGAGAGAACATGCTGCTGGAATAAAAAGATTTGGTATTTTAAGCGGTGCCAGTAACCATGGGGAAGGGTTACATGTTTCTGTGGTTGAATTTGAAAGAGACAGCAGTGACTGTGCTTTACGAAAACCTGACCGATATGAGGCCAACAACAAAACTTAAAATAACACCCGACCTGGTGAGCCGCTCTGCTTAATACTGATCCAGGAACAGCACAAACTACAGCTGAATTCATGTGTTGCTATTATTTTGGATATTATTTTGACTTTCCTTCTATAGTTTCTACAATAGAACAAAATTAGCTCTCAGATTTAAAGTGATCTTCCCATCTGCCTTTTTTACTTAGGACACATCCATCTTAAAATAAAACCTACGCATACCTCTTTCTGTGTCATCTTTAAGCATTAAAAAGATCACCTTTTTTTAAACAAGCTTGATTAATAGCGTTTTCTGTTAGCGAATCAGGACGCACATGCAATGCAGAGAAATTATTTTAGCAGAAACACAAAGAAACTCAACCAACGTGTAAAGGAGGAAGAGATTAACACAGAATCAAAGGGCAGGAAGAGCTGTTAAAAAAGGCACAGAGGGGAACTGTTAAAAAAAAAAACACTTACAATGAGTATTGTGCAGGGAATCATAACAGCTCCTAACAACTGATAGGAAATGGTGTCCTCTTTATAAGGGTACTTGATCGTATCGTCATTACAGAAAAAGCCTCGGCGGAAAGGCCTGTGCAGCAAATTGAGTATTGCAAATGGGAGTCCCGCTGGCAGAGAAGCAATGAGAGAAAAAGAAAATACGAGTTATAAGAGTGCGTCCGCACAAATTCCCATCATGCAACAGGGCACCCCTTTGTAAAGCCGAAGACTGCAGTCCGATGAGAGGGTCCCAGAAAATGAAGCAACCCCCTGCAGGAAGTGTCTTGCCCAGCTGTTCAGGAACATTGTTAATGGTTAAAACATAGTCACATGTTAGTAAAGAGTGAAGGTTAGTCCAATACACAATCAAAAGACAGAACATAAAAACGGCATTTCTCGTGAGGTTACAAATCATCACTACCAAGAGCATCTCCGCTGCATTCTCCTCTGAGAAGCAGGGGTTGTGTTTCCGAACAGGCATCAGACCAAACAATCACGATTGCTTGGAATCCTCTGGATCTCTCTCCTGTCTCTGTATGGAAATTCCCTCTCCCTGAGAACTGATCATGGAGGTCCAAGTTTCTTCAGCCCCTCCACCCCCCCCCCCCCCCCCCCCCCCCCCCCCCCCCCCCCCCCCCCCCCCCCCCCATTTTTTAAATCAAATCAATTTCTTCTATTTTTTATAATTCTTCTTATTTAATCTCTTCCTATTCAAT
>CAEGAE010083435.1:0-14293 GCA_903067095.1 Girardinus metallicus | reverse complement strand
ATGTGCCCTTGGGCAAGGCACTTAACCCCAAATTGCCTACCGATCTGCGTATCGGTGTATGAATGTGTGAGCGTTTGTGAGAGCGATTGGGTGAATGTGACTCTAGTGTAAAGCGCTTTGAGTGGTCAAAAATGATCGGATAAAGCGCTAAATAAGTTCAGTCCATTTACCAGTCCATTTACCATTCATTTTTATTAATATTTTCAACCTTTCTCTACCTTGCAAAGTTCTGAAGGTGTTTGTGCTGAACCCATATCACTCAGTAATTTGTAGAGCTATTAGTTTTTTGCAAAATAGCTGAGCATTGAAAGCATCTGGAGAATATGATTTTAAGTCTTGCCACAGACTCAATGTTGCAATCACAAGTGCATTCTAATTTATGTTGGAATATTATGTAAAATCCTAATAAAATACATTGAGGTTTGTGCTTTTAAAGACATTTGTTATGAATACTTTTGTAAGGCACTTTTTTGTATAACTTTATATGTTATGTTTCTCCAGCCCCACAGAGAGAGAGCTCACAGAGCGACAGATAAAAACCAGTTTGAGGGAGATCATGATGCAGAAAGATCTCGAGAATGTCACCTGTAAAGAAGTGAGTTGCCTCAGATGCTTGGTGTAAAGATCTGTCAAGCAGAAGCAGTCATTTATTTAGATGTTGCTCCAAATTAGGTTAAACTGAACAGCCTGTTCTCTGACTGAATGTGTCCCACAGATCCGGACAGAGCTGGAAATGCACATGACATGCAACCTGCGAGAGTTCAAGGAGTTCATCGACAAAGAGATGATTGTTATTCTGGGCCAGATGGACAGTCCTACGGAGATCTTTGACCACGTCTTCTTGGTATTTTGGCAGCAAACATTTAAACACCTCTTTTGGATGTTACTCTAAACAGAAAAAGCTTTAGCTACACTGGAACTGTTTCGCTTCACTTTGTGTTTTAAACCAGAGCAGTCTTGTGTAATAAATTGCATGCAATTTTAAGGTACTTGGGGCTTGTTTGGTTTGTAAAGACATACTGTACATGAGGCCATGGGATTTAGGGCTGAGGAAGGGCCTACACTGAGGATTGCTTTTGTTTCCTACAGGGATCTGAGTGGAATGCATCTAATTTGGAAGAGCTGCAGAAGAGTGGGTAAGGAAAAGCAAAGTGCAACGAAACACATTCACTGAAACATCAATAGCAGGGATAGCAATGAAAACAGTAAAGAATAAATATGCTTAAAATGAGAACATTGTAGCTTGGTGTGTTTTGAGTTAAACTGCAAGCAGACAAGCAGTCTCTTATTTTCATCTAACCTCTGTTTATTTCCTCTCCAGGGTTCAATACATCCTGAATGTAACGAGGGAGATCGATAATTTCTTCCCCGGTGTGTTTGAATACCACAACATCCGCGTCTATGACGAGGAAGCCACCGACCTGCTTGCTTACTGGAACGACACCTATAAGTTCATATCTAGAGCAAAGTGAGTTTTATTGGATTCCTGTGCAATCTGGAAAGTATGAAGACTGTAACAAGAACAGTGGTTCCAGTCTTAATTCATTTTCCCTCTTATAAGATTGAAAAGCGAAATAAAGAACAAAAGTTCTTTTTAATTGGATTATTTTTAACTGTCTTTGATTTACAACATCACAACCTGGACTTTTTACAGACAAATATGTCAAAGATAAGCCATTGTTCAGCAAATATATTTAAGGTGGAGGTTAATCCAGTACAGGTTTGACTGGTATAGATTTAAAACTTCAGCTGGTCTGAGTTAGTTTATAAGCAACAAAGGAGGATAAAGGGGAAATAAAAAAAAAGTTTTGTCACGTTCAATGATTTTTGGAACTTACAGTGAATAAATCCCAACAGATAAATATTTTGTCTGGGTTGGTGATAATTTAGGATTTAGTGATTTTTATTACATTTAATCAGGTAACTGTGATTATTTTGTATTGCTCTCATTTACTTCCAAATGTTGTTTACATAATCTAGATCCGGTAATGTTGCTAATTTACAAAGATTTGAGCCTGCAGAAAAACTCTATCCCAAATTAATCAACACAACTATAGTTTCACATTAAACTGAATCCTTTGGCAAAAATGTTTACAAGAGAAGGATTTTTTAAAATTAACCATCAGCTAATTTTTTCACTGTTCCAAAGGAATAGATTTTCTTTTCCTTGAGATTTTGCTTCTGAATCAACTCATTTGTTCTACATGCCAGTTTTAAACACAAAATGACGATGAATAACTGAACCGTTCTTGTCTGAACCAGGAAATCTGGCTCAAAGTGCCTGGTCCACTGTAAAATGGGAATAAGCCGCTCTGCAGCCACAGTGATCGCGTACGCCATGAAGGAGTACGGCTGGGATCTGAAAAACGCCTTCGATTACGTAAAGGAGCGTCGCACTGTGACCAAACCAAACCCGTCCTTTATGAGGCAGCTGGAGGAGTACCAGGGCATACTGCTAGCCAGGTACACACATGCACATAACATTTTAACCACTGGATAGTTTTGAATTTAAATATACACCTAAACATAATAATATCTTAAGGTTTTATGGAAGATGTGTTTCTGCTTATCCAACATAAAACAGAGCTTCACTAAATCAGACATTTTTTTTAGATGAATGCCTATATATATATATTTTCCCTTAATTTGATTTGCCATTCACCAATCGTGGCCTATTAAAGGGAAAATGTTACAGTTCTAGTGTTTGACTGGTTGGTTGATGACAGAAAATCTAAATAATAAAAATCATTTTCAGAATTTAATCATTGAAACGATAAGCTTGCACAACAGGACATAACTTTGATATAAATTATGTGAATCAACTAATTCTGCTAAATTTCATTAATTTTGTCTATAATTTTGTCATTTGTTTTGTAGCAAGCAAAGGCACAACAAGTTATGGCGTTCTCACTCTGATAGTGATCTTTCTGAGCACCACGAGCCCCTGTCCAAGTCCCTCGCCCAACCCAACAGTCTGGGTCGCGCGGACCCCCATAACCAGGCCAGCAGCATGCCGGGCACCTCTGTGAGAGATCTGCTGGACTCACTGGGAACGTCGCAGAGCGCTGGAAAAACAACATACTCCACAAGCCAGCCTGACACCGGCACCCAGTCCAGTCGGCTCGGCTCCTCTGCCTTCGATGATGCGCTGTCTTTATCAGGTGATGCTAAAGCTAAAGGCCTGGAGGAATCCTCTCAGGCTGATACAGCCGCCAGCAGGCAGCTCACCCACCTCCACCCCGACTCCACAGCTGGTTCTGTGTTATCTCCCACCCTCTCCAATGGTCTGTGTGACTCGGAGGAGCAGCCATCGTCGCCTCCCCCCTCCCAGCCAAGGGCTGCTACAGTGGTCCCTAAGCCTGAGCGGACAGACGTGGTGACTGTTGCACAAAGCGTTTTGGTGGGCCAGCCTCACCCGCCTCCCTCTGTTCACCACCTCCCCCCCTCTCCAGCTCAATCAACCACGAATGAAGACGCCAAACCGCAGGTTTCCTCCTCTACCCACCTGGTGTCGGAGCCTGAGCCACCAAACACACACCAGCCTGGACCCCACTGTTTATCTGCACCGGTGCCTATTAAAGAAACAGACGATCATCAGACATGTGGCTCAGATCCACCGTCCTCCGATGACATCAGCAGCTCTCCCACCGCGGTTCCGCAGGACAATGTGCTGCTGTTCGGCCATAGTGCAGATCACATAAACTTTTTTAGTGCCAGGGAAAAATTCAAGGGAATGAGTCACGATGGCAAAACTCAGAGTGCTGCTGTGCAGCTGAAGAGCTGTGGTAAAGACCATCTACCACAGGAGGACGTAAACAGTGGGGGGCCGGAGGAGGAGAGCAGAAAGGTAACCATTGCTTGTAAGTTTTCCTCTATACCTTCTTTCAGTCTTTGTTCTTAGTGTGAGTGAGTGAGTGTGTGGATTTTCTGAGAAGTTAAGCTATAACTATAACTATCTTTTAAATCCTACTTTAAATATCATTGAAAACAAGTTATTTTTCAGTAATTCAATTCAAAAAGTCTAACTCAGATGAACTCATTAAGCTCAAAGTTAAACATTTCTTAATTTCTTGACAGCCGGCCGTAGTTCCTCTGCGGTTAAAATCAAGTCAGTTTTCTGGCACTGATATAACAGTGACACCGTGATCATTAGTTCTGGCATTGGTACTGTTGGCAGAGTGAAATCAGCATCTTCCTAACGCTCATCCACAGAAGAAACTTTTCTGCTCTACATCCAGACACAGACCTGTAATTTCTAAGTGAAATGTAGAAAATATTTAGTCTTAAGAGGCCTTTGGACCAATAAGCAACCAATTTATTTGATGATTTCTCTGGTTCAGGTATGAAGAATGCAACAGCTGTGAATCTCTCCCTGCTCTTCAATAGGCTTCTCAAGGCTTCTGTTGTCCTTGTAGCATGAATTCATTTTTCCTAATATACCTTTTTTTCTTCCACCTAATCTTACTTCAGGTGCCTAGACATTCCCTGATGTATCATTTTTTGTATAATGAATAGTATAAGTTTGACTTTTTGAATTGGATTTTTGAAATTAACGTCTCAATGATTGTTTTGTGTGTCCAAGTATATTTGAATTTTGTATTTGCATACCAATATATAATTTAAATTATTCTAAATAAGCATTTAGATTCTCATGAATCAGGTGTGCCCTCTAGTGGTTGTATGTAGAAAAGTTCAAGCATGTTTTTATTGGTTTCACTTTATTAATATTTTTGCTTCTGAATGATCTCTGCTCTGTAGGAAATCCCAGCTCCTGCGCAGGTCGCAGGAGTGAACCCCACAGAGTCCCTGACCCCACCAGAACCACAAAGCTCCCACGACCAAGACGGGACGAGGTCGAAGCAGGAAATGGAGAATCGAGACGCTGTCCCTCAGAAGGAGGCCAAGAGTGTAAGAGAGGAATCCAAACAGAAAGAGGACGAGGAGGCCGCCCCCCCTCGCCTCTACAGCGACTGGACCAGGGGGTCTGTGCGGCGAGCTACGCAACAGCTAGAGCAGCGGATGAAACAGAAACACGAGATGCCGTTAGCCTCGTCCTCTGGCAGCACCTGCGGCTCCCAGCGGCGTCCAAACAGCATCCACTCCATGACGACGTCAGTGCCGCAGGACGCATCGGTTTCCCCACAGGTGTCTGTGGAGGGAGCACAGGAGGGAGGGGATGGCACGTTTAGACCAGTTGGAAGGGGGAACACGTGGGGGGTTCTGGGAAATGTTGAGAAAAGCACAAAGGGACTCAAACTCCAGCCTGCTGATACCAGATTGCTGTCTACCTCTTCTCCCTTCCAACACTCTGCACCATCTCCCTTTGCGTCGGTAAACTTCCTGTGTTTGGAAGGTGTGACGGAGCTCGAGTCGTGCGTGGACTGGGACTGTTTCGCCGAGGGACTCCACGCTGACGTCACCTTGAGGGAGACGTGGGAGACCCTGTGCGAGCTGGGTGCCTTCCTGCAGCAGGTCGGCTCAGCGGGAGCCTGCTTCGGCCAGGGCTCAGGAAGCGCTCCAAAGCAAGGCAGCAGCCTGCAGAAAAGAGTCAGAGAGGTGGAAGCCAGGATCCGGCAGGCGGGCCTGACCCCGCCGTCTCTGATGAAGCGCTCGGCGTCGCTGGCCAAACTGGGCTGCCTGGAGCTCCTAGCCAACGATCTGAATGAGCTGGAGCGCACCTGCTCCGCTGCAGCTCCGCCCTCTTCTCAAGCTCCTGTCCACGCCGCTGGTGATGAATCCAAAAAACAGCGAGTACACTGCTCTCCTCTATCAAGCAGCAAACATCCAGAAGCTAAGAACATTTCTGCTGCCGGAGAAGGCTTTCCATCGTCAAAAAAACGTCCAAACGCTGACCAAGACTCTCTACATTCTCCTGGGCTGACTCTTCTGACCAACAGGCAGCAGTATGGGAAGACTCACCCGCTGAGGCAGCTTCAGAAAAGAACTGTTGGCACCCTGTACAACACCATGTGACCCTCACTGTGTGTGTATGCGTGTGTGTTTGTGTGCGTGCACCTCTTAAGTGGAAATCAAGTGCACATGTTGGATTTATTCAGCAAACCGAAGCCTCTTGCCTTAATGAATAGTTTTTAGTTGTCGTTTTTGTACATTTTTTCCCTACAGATCCACCAAGAGCCTCTGTGAAATCAGCGACGCCATCAGTTAAACAATAAGAACCGTCGTCTGATCCGAAGCATAATCAGAACCCAAACTTGTTCCTGAGCCTGTACATACTCCCTGTGCCCATCATTGCTGGTTTTCTTGATCGTTCTCGTATATCACAGGAAGGTGGAAAGTTGCCTCTGTTGTTTCTGCCTCTTGCTAATGTTTCTTAAAACATATTTTCTGGAGAGTTTTATTCATTTTGCGCCAATATTTTTGCGTAACTGTCAAAATCAGGCAGAAATCGTAACCGCCAACCTTCTCTTGAATGCAGATTAGAAAGATGTTCCCAACGCTTCTTCATCAGGAAGTGGAAACCCAAATTTTAGATTTTGAAATGGAAAGAGTGGAAGAATGTTGTGTTTTGTTTTTTATGTTTTTTTTCGTAACACAATATCAATACCTCAACCAAATCTGACCTGCGCAGTCGTCAGGCTCTGGTTTTCTGGAATGTCCTCCTCAGTCTGAAGCAATTTGAACTACACTTGATAAACTGGAAAAAAAAACTGGTGTCTTTCGTTGTTCTCTCAGCTCTGAAGCTGATTCCTCGTGTGTTTAGCTGTGAGGGAGGAAGGGTAGTTTTGGGGGGTTGGAGCATAATGGCAGAGTGTATATTTATGAGTTTCCTGCTGTGATCTCTTTTGGATGTAAGTCTATATTCTGAGTGTTTAGAAACTACGTGGGTTTTTTTGTTGTTTTTTTTTAATAAACATCTGGAATGTGTCAGTGACTGAGTTAGTTTTATTTTGAATGGATCTTTTTAGTACAGCTTTTAGGAGTGTGCCTGTGACTGGCAAGGGAAACTTCTCTGCAATCAGAAATATCTGTACAGGGACGTCTGTCATACATGCACTTTACTCCCTTTTTTTACTTTTGATTGTGACTTTATTTTTACGTGGGTTTGCTACTTTTGGGGGAGCATGCTTAGGCGGTAGTAGGTGTCGGGTGTGTGTGTGTGTGTGTATGTAATGTCAACCACATTTTGGATTTTATTTTAATTTGTTGATGTAAATATTTTATATTGTGCTTCAACTGTGACCATAAAAATGGAGATTATTAAAAGTCATGTTTTCTCTGAGTTTGTTAAGGAGACTTAAAGTCTGTTGGTAAAACGACGAGAGAAAAGTTTGCTTTTGATTACTTTAGCTTTAAACTTTAAAGTAATTATGGCCTTTACCTCCTGGGTAGAACTGGTGCAACTCAGTCAGGAAGGTCGGCCATCTTGGTCAGGCAAACCTTATCGGCTCTGCCCGTTAACGGTCTGTCTTTGATGGTCACTCTAAAACATTGACTTGCGTAAGTGTATTTCAGTCGCTTACGCTGGTTGTTGACTTGGAAGACCGATTTCAGTCCATTTCCTGATGGATTTTTTTCAGATATTGCTTTAATATTTCCAGCTGGCAAAATATAACCCAAAAGTTGCAAAATAGAACCACAATATGTTTTGATTATGTATATTATTCCTTAAAATTTTAAAATGCCAGTGTTCTTTAATAAAGAGCTGTTGGTAATATAGAAACATAAACGGGAAATGCAACAAAAGGAAGAAAAATTGAATGGTTACATTAGCAAAGACAAAACTGTACACTCAAATGATTTGCCAATTAAATAATTATAAATTAAATATAGATAACAGCAGAGCATTGTAAGCAAGCCAAGTTGCAACAAACAGCTTTCACAATAGAGTCCTATTGTTTAAAGTAAGAGATGTTCAAAGAATCGGATCGCTTGTAAACACCAGTTAGGTTTTTCTAGTGGTATATATCTGTCTCAAAAGTGTTCAACAGATAAACTAGTTCATACCTAACTTTTTGGTGAAGATCCTATTTATTTTTACTCATTTTATTTAAAAATACCAAAATTTGAAATCAATTTTGTCTACATCATTCAGACAACATAAAACAGATAAAGAATTTTTTGAGTCAAATAAATGTAGCATACTTTAACTTTTCCACACACATTCAGTGCATCAAAAGTTGTTGCATCAGTTTTATTCATGTAATTCTAACGGTTGGTTTTAACAGTGTATCACTTATTTAGCCCCTAATAGCCAGGGGGCATCAGTGATTGACCTCTGGTCGGCTGTGTCTGCCGTGAACGCACATCCCCCCGTCGCCCCTGTGTTCGCGTTTCGCCGTACTGACGGAGCCTGTTCTAAAATAGACGGTAACCCACCCTCCCTCCGTCCTGTCCTGCCTGCTCTGCCCCGGCGCTGTCTCCCCTTTTTCTCTCCCCCCCCTGCCGAGGAGCGTCGCGCAGTCACCCAGTGCGTCCCCTCGCCAGGACTCCGCACTTCAGGACAGCGGACCGCGGGACTTCATATAACTCATAAGCCATCGAGAGGAAGAGGAGAAGGAGGAGAAGGAGGCAACACCGCAGAAGAAGTTCTCGAGGGAAGAGGGGACCCCCCCAAAACCTGAGGTGAGCTGCGTGTCGGTGTTTGCTGCATTGGCGTTAGAGGTGCGTCGGCTTATTTATTGCTGTGCGTCCTGACGCATGGAGACAGAAAGGACTAAGCACTCAGTGACTCCGCACTGCTGCCATTTCTTTAGTGCGTTTTGCAGGTAGATCAACCGACCTCTGACGCCCTTCACCTCAAAGAGTTATGTGCCGGTGTTTATGCGTGTTTGCACAGGCTGTTAAATTTACTGTCTGTTCATTAGCGGCAGAGCGCCACAGGGGCCGCCGCCTGCTTTCTGGGACTATTTGGGACGTTGCAAGCAGGTGGGAGGAGCGGGCCCTCCGGGTGGGACGCATCAGTTTGTCATGTCTATATTAGGAAAGTGGCCGTGTCATTCTTTCGCTCTGTGCCATGCGCAGCACCCACACACACCCACACACACACCCACGAACAGGGCTATCTCATTAACCTGTACAAGACAGAAGACAGCTTTCTGAGTTTTTTCCACTTATGGATATGTCAGTGACACATAATTACTGAAAAAGGCCAGAACAGCTCACTTTTAAAACAAACTGTTGGAGTGTAACCGGTACAAGCTTGACTGGCAGTGTTTCTAATCTTGTTTTAAATTTATGAAATGGAAGCGCAAAATACCAGCACCATTAATAGTTTTCAAACATCAGGATAATAACATGGATTAATTCAAATTTCTCTCTGCCTTCACGTGTATTTTAAACCAACAGCTCAATCCCAAATATATCTCCCTGTTAAGGAAACATTTCATGGCTGCACTCTTTAATCTACAAACATTTATTCTGGAGCTTCTGCTGCTGCCCTTGTTGGCCGTAGAATCACAAACGACACACCTAGCTGACCTCATGAAACCAAACATGGTAGAACAAAATAAATAAGAATTTACTTACTGAAATAGTAAACTTTTTAAATTTACATTTACTAAAATTAGAGCTAAGATGTAGTTCATTGGCAAATACTGCCTCAGAGTTAAGCAGCGAAGCTGGTTGGTTAGTTTGACATTAGCTTAGCTGTGGCTAAGCTACTTCAAGCTAAATACAAACTTAAGTTCTTGCTCCAAATCAGAGATTTGTGGTGACTTGTACATTATTGATATGTTCATTCATATGTCACCCAACATGAACGCTTTAGCCTAGGATTATTTTAATCCAAATAAGTTAGGCATTGAATGTTTACAGTTTTCTGGACCACTATATTCAGCAGTCCAGAAAGTTATATGCTCGATAAAAAGTGAAATAATTGTAATGTCTTATATTTATTACACTCCAAAATCCCCTTTTGTTCAACATTGTTAAAATATAGAAAAAACATAAAGGCAGACACAGTTTGAAGGTGCAGATCTAGGGGCCCTGAACGCCCCACAGTTGGCAGTCTGGAATGTAAATCTCTAGATAAAGTAGAGCTTCTAGGAAAGCAGCGAGGGCTTTCTGTCCTCTCATCACACTTGTCCCGTCATGTCTCCCCTCCTCTCTGAGGTCATTTCTGGATTATGTTCTACTGTGAAGTCAACCAACATCTCAGTTTCAGTAGACTCTCTTCAAGACTTCATTATAAGAAACACGTTTGTGCTGCACATTCTCCAAAAGTGTCTTTATTCTTTGGACATTGACTGCTTGTTGAGCTTTTTTCCAGTCCCTGCCACAGAATATTCCCCAATTAGTAATTCAAAATAAATGGGAGTACGCCCAATATGACCACTGAGAAAAAGATTTGTACTTCATAATCAAAATGTTATTTAAAACACTTTTACACTTTTACAACCAGTCAGTGGTGATGAAATTTATTTTGCATTTTGCAAAGGAATTGGATCAAACTGTGTTATTCAGACAGGGTGGCAGCAATTAGTGATTAAATAGTACTAGTTGCATGTTTTGTAAAATAATGCTGCTTGGGTGTTTGGGTTTTGGAGCTACTGTCTACCAAAATGTTTCAAAGGTCTGGGATTAAAGTGGCTTGATAAGCAAAAATCTGTCCTCTCAAAAATAATCTGGGTTGAAAAACCAGAGTTCTTTAGCCAAAGCAAAACTTTATAGACCTTTACAAATTAAAAAGAAAATACTGACACTTTAAAAAATTAGAGTAAAGGTTATCTTCCTGAGCAACAAGGAGCATCTAAAATAGTCATCTTCTTTATTTTAGATTTAATTTTAACCTTTGACCTTTGTGCAGCCGTAGCCTATTGTCCTATTGTCATCAGGAAAACATCCAAACAGATGTAGATTTTTATTTTCACAGCCCTCTCCCGCCTCTTATCGGCTCTACCCATATTATGTGTGTTTGCTTTTGATGTTTTGATCTCACATAGTGTTTGCTGGGACAATCAACTATTAATATCTTCTCTGTTACACAATATCCCCTGTGTTTTGGAGGATTAGAGCTCTGCAGTCTGCAGTGGCCACAGGACAGCTACTTGTCAGTCAACAAACGAAGCTAAAACATGCAGATGGGCTGTTATTTCATTTAGCTAACACACACTCAGGGTTATTTAAAGCTGCTTCTGTTAGACAATGATGGAAGCAGAAGATGTTTCTGAACTAACAGGCAACTTCAAAATGAAAATACTGAAGCAAAAATAAATAAAAATACATTTAAAATGACTCTTTAAAGTACACACAGAGTATGTAAAAATAAACTATTGAATTTAAGTGTAATATTTAATTGCATTTAAATTGTTTAACAATACTTTACTTGTGGATAAATTGGGGTGTGGCGATACATCTATTTCACAAAAACGGCAGTAGCTTTTAATATTTGTGGAGGAACTAAAATCTCTTCTTAGAAAACAATCAAACTAAAGTGTTTTAAAGGATCTGTAATCAGTGTAGGATAACACAAAAACAACCTTAAATGCAAACAAGTAGAAAGTTTCCATCTTTCAAAATGTGTGGTTTTTTTTTATTTAGTTTCGGTTTAACAGTCTCGCTCAGGTTTGATCAGAATCACAGCTATAATTAAGATTTCAGTCTAGAGTCCTGAACCCTAGAATCTAGACTATTTTCTTATGCATATTTCTAAGACTTTAAACTATTTAACAAAATTTGTAGTTGTCTTAAAACCCTCTTGTCTAAAATCATTCTCTTGTATTCTGCCCTCTGGTGGTGGATCTAATTATTACAGGTGACTGAAGCCAGTTTTTCCCTAGGCATATTACAAATATGTGAAAATTATTACAAAGCCCTTTTTTGTTGGTTACAGGAATAAAAATGTTTAATTTATGTTTGCACCATACATGTAACATTGCAAAAAAGAAACTCCAACACATTTCTTATTTAACTAAGACTTGAATACATTGGAAGAAATAAATGTTGATTAGAATTTAGATTTTGAAGTTTGATTAACTTCTCTTAAAGAAGTATGATTTTCTTACTCCTTTTTGTGGCATCAGAATTTGAAGGATGTAATAACCATGAAACAGTTTGTAGGTTTATCTAGTTCAAAGGAAAACTACAAAACTGATTATTTATCAGCTGCAGTTTATGTTCATGTGATCGATAAGAAAAACAAGTTGCCTTAAGGACAAAACATTTTCGTAGAAAGAATATTGACAAAGACCAGATCTTCTGTATTATTCAACAGCAACACAGAGGTCACTTTTGACTTAAAAGAAAACGACTCACTCAAATTGTGAAGCACGGAGCTGGAAGAGTCAAGGTTTAGGACCTGACTATTTTACCATCAAAGAATCCACCAAATTCAATTATTAATCAAAAATAATTATTTCATTAAAAATTAAATATAATTTTATTGTGTATCACAAGTTGAGATATCAGAAAATTAGGCTGAAGTAGAACTAGACCTCTTAACATTTCATGTTGAAATGCAGTAACGACCTGTCCAAAACTAAGAAACGGAAATTCCTGGACCGAGCAGAAGCACAGGTCTTTGTGTTGCATATTTTCCAGGCACATTGTGCCATTTTACAGCACAATCAAGCAGATACTACCTTCAGTTGTTGTTTTATATCAAACATGCCGTAAAAGATATTTGACATAGTAATAAGAGTCCCAATTACCATCACAAGGTTGTGTTAAACTTATAGCATTCGCCTTCATATTTGTAGCAGAATAATTTACTTCAGACTTTGATGTGGAGTTACTGGAAGCTTTTCTGCCACATCTTATAACTTGAGTTTTGGTTTATTTTTGTTAACTGACAGTTTCCATTCCTCTCTGCTTATCCTTAACTTTTCCTCCTCTCTCTTCTTCCCTCATTGTGCTTCCGCCTCTTGTCCAGTCATGAGTCGCAGCATCGTGCGGCAGAGTAAGTTTCGCCACGTCTTCGGGCAGGCGGTCAAAGCCGAGCAGGGTTACGATGACATCCGCGTCTCCAAGGTGACGTGGGACAGCTCCTTCTGCGCCGTCAACCCAAAGTTTCTGGCCGTCATCGTTGAGTCGAGTGGAGGAGGAGCGTTCCTCGTCCTGCCCCTCTCCAAGGTCAGCTGTGGGTGAAAGCATGTAATGTCGATGTTTGTGGAGTTATCTATAAAGCCATACACACTGGAGCATTTTTGATGTAAATTATTAGAAATTCAAAGTTTTACTAATAATACTGTAGGTCTTACAGTTTCTTTGCCGTCCTTTACTCAGGTACTGTAATGAGATTTCTGTTATTTCCTTTATTTTAAGGTGATGTATTAAATTTGTTATGGATAATTTACCGGAAACAAAAACACGTTCTTAACCTTGAAATTTAAAATTTTGAATTAAATATAAAGTACTGTGACAGATGACAAATTACTGTAATTAAATCAGGGATATTTACATTATTTCTGTTTTAAGGTTAATTACCATAAATAGATTTATAATTGAAAAAAGATATTTACATACACAAATAAAAAGACACAAACACAACTTTTCCTTGATGTCAGAAGATAAATAGACCTTCTTTTGCTTTATAATTACCAAAATTATTTATATTTGTTAAATGCCAGAAAACTTATTTTATAGGTATTTTTTTTGTAGCTTTCTACAAATTCACAAGTTTATATACATTTAGTCAGTACTAGGGATACTCTGACTTTCAATCAATCCATGTGTTTATTCACTCAATTTAACAAATTGTATCATTAAAAGTAAAACCAGGTCTTACTCTACATGAGTAAAAAGAAGGCAGAAAGAAGAGAAATGTTTTTTCAATAGTTATATAATTAATTTTTCATGGCTGCATACATTAAGTTAACAATATAAGTTGCAAAAAATGTGTAATTTTCTTCATTTTTAGACTTGTCATTCGATTTTGAGAACACGATCGTGGATCATCTTCACTCCACTTTGACTAAACTTGTATTAAATTTTCAGTTTTTGCAACAAGACTCAGTAGAAGAGGCTTTAGACGTTTAAATGTTGTTTCAAGGTTGAATTTCTCGTAGTATTCAGCTACTCCAGGCTTCAGTCATTCATGACAAAACGTTCAGCAAGCAGCTGTGTGGAGTCAAATATTTGTTTTGACCCCAAATGTTTGAAATACACAGAAAAGTCAATATCTCCTCCTTTAAGGTTGGACCTGGAACGTAAAAGCAACGACCAAAGCCAGAGTGAGAAAATAAGTACGTCGGTTCTTAAAATGAACTGGGGATCATTACAAAAGCTCGTCCTTTAAAAAAAAATAAAAAATAACATCAAGGAATGCTGTTTTGTTGCATTTCATCTATCATATTGTACTTATTTTCTAATATATATATATATATATATATATATA
>CAEGAE010083434.1:0-15230 GCA_903067095.1 Girardinus metallicus | reverse complement strand
CCCCCAAACCCCCCCCCCCCCCCACACCCCCCCAAACCCCCCCACACACACCCACCCTGTTCTCCGCCGCTCCCCCCGGTCCCCCCCCCCCCCCCCCTCTCTCAGAACATCCCTCCGGTTCCGGTTCGGTACATCAGCTCATGTGTGTAGAACCAAGATCCGGTTCTGATCCACTTCACTAAGAGCTGGTTGGTTCTGAAGGGGGATCAGCGTGTGCGTTTCGGTCGGAACCGATGAAGGTGTTTAGGTCAAACCGGTTCTGATGAGGTTCGGTTTGTGTGTAAATGGTTCCGGCAGCGCCAGACTAAAGTTATGTAATGTTGGTTCGGATGGACCGGTCCACTTCGGGGGGTTGTCCACGGAGGGAGGAGGCTCGGTTCGGACCAGTGGACCTGATGAAGCGTCTGAAGCGGTTCTGTCCCCCCTCCCTCACTCGGCGTGACGTCACGCCTCCTCACCCCCCTCCCCGGCAGCAGATGGTTCGGTCCAGACGCGTCACCCATTGTTTACAAATCAAACGGCTTGTTTGTGTGTACTGAGCGGAGTGGAGCGGCCCGGTTCGGTTCGGTCCGGTCCGCAGAGAGATGCCGAGTCTGAAGGAGAACCTGCTGGCCCTGCAGCAGGCCGTGGGCCCCGCGGACGTGGACGCGCTGGTCACGCAGATCGGAGAGGCGCTGCAGCTCCACGGGGCGCCGGGGGGGAACCCGCGGACCGGGCCCGGGTCCTGCGGGGGCGCGGCGGGCCCGAACCTCCAGCAGAACCCCCGCGGCTGCTGCCTGAAGATCCGGAACCAGCGCGGGACCCACCGGACCCGCAGCCCGTACCAGCTGCCGAACCACGCGGAGCCGGACTGGGACCAGATCCGACCGTGGAACCGGAAGCGGGTCCCGGTTCGGGTCCAGGAGGAGGACCCGCACCGGCTGCTGCAGGAACTGATTCTGTCCGGGAACCTGATCAAGGAGGCGGTTCGGAGGCTGCAGTTCTCCCCGGACTGCAGGGAGCTGGGCCGGGCTCCGGACAGCCTGCCCTGCGCCTGATACTGGGAGCACTGGGAGCACTGGGAGGACCGGACTGGATCCGATGGGACTTCTGGATCCGTGTTTTTTATGACATGTGTTTCGTGGAGGGAACGTGTGGCTCAGCGTGCACGCGCCTCGGTCACGTGCACGCTGTGTTCTTGAACAATGATTACGTTTTGTGGGGGCGGGGCTTGATCAGACCGGATGTTTACAGTGACTGGCCCCCCGCCCCCCTCCAAACTGATGTTGGCGTCACCTGCAGCAGGTGAGGCTGCTGACGTCAGAGACTGATCTTGTTTGTGTGTCCAGAAGAATCACGTGACTGCTCCGTAGCGGAGCGCTTCAGATTCCTGACTCATCAGGGCTTTTATTGTCTTAATAATAAACACTTCCTGTTTTCCACTTCCTGTGAGGTTCTGCTTCCTCTGTCACACACGTTTCGTGGCTACCGGTCTGTGTTTCTACAGCCTAACTCTTATCCTAATCCAAACACCTTAGTCCTAAACCTGACCCTTGACCCTTGACCCCCATAAGGTCTTTACCCTTATGGGGCCCCCAGCTTTGGCTGGTGGAGGTCCAGCAGACGGTTCTGATGATGGCGGCTCCAGTAAACATCAGAACCAAAAAACAACCGTCAGAATAAAGGTTTGGACCATCCGGGGCCTCCATGTTGGGTGTGACGTCATCACACCCAACATGGAGGATGAAAATAGCAGCTGCTTGTTTACTTTAAATTGATTTGGTTCAGAACTGCAGGCTCGTCCAATCACAAGATCGGAAGCTTTTGTTATTGGTGGAGACGGTCCTCTGATCAGAACCGACCTGGTTCTGTTCGGCTCGGCTCGGCGCTGTGGTACTGTGTGTGGTTTTGTTCGGTTCTGTCTCCGGTTCTCCTGCGGTCTAGAAGAACCTGCTCACCTGTCCACCAGGTGAGTCCTGGGGCCCAACAGGTGCAGTGACAGCATCAGCCCAGCAGATGGCGGCAGGACTCCCCGAACCTCCAGAAGGAGCAACAGAACCGGGTCAGAGTTCTGTTCACTCTGGGAGGCTTTTATTGTGAAAGGACAGGTTCATCTAATCAGATTCCAGGTTATTTCCTGTTTTTTTATTTATTTTTTTACATGTTTATTCTTGGAATCTTTGTACACAAAGAAGAAAAAAGAAAAGAAATTAAATTTACACTGACAAGAAAATCATCTACAGAGAATTATATGAAGTTTGAGTAATAAATGTTCAGGTTTCATGGCTTTTGGATTATTAGAACAATAATGTGATGATGGTATCAAATCAATTCTTTAATGAAGACAGAATAAAGGTTGGTTTTTGCTGAACTTGTGAGGTTCATGACAAAAAGAATCAGTTCTTCTTGTCAACAGCAGTAAAGCCAGAATAAGGATGTCATAACTGAAAGGTTTGTGTGGAAAAGGTTCATGATTTCACCCCAGAGGTTTTGGTGTCTCTCCAAAACAAATTCATGTTTTCATCCTGAGACAGAAAGAGCAAAATGCACCAATATTTAAACATTTACTGTTTGGGGCAGCAACTGTTTCTGAGCCACTTCTTTAGCTTTGGATGAGGTGGAGACCGGACCAGACCGGACCAGACCGGACCGTCTCCGGTTCAGACCGGACCGTCTCCGGTTCAGACCGTCTCCGGTTCAGACCGTCTCCAGTTCAGACCGGACCAGACCGGACCGTCTCCGGTTCAGACCGGACCAGACCGGACCGTCTCCGGTTCAGCCAGTCTCCGGTTCAGCCAGTCTCCGGTTCAGACCGTCTCCAGTTCAGACCGGACCAGACCGGACCGTCTCCGGTTCAGGCCGTCTCCGGTTCAGACCAGACCGGACCGTCTCCGGTTCAGACCGGACCGTCTCCGGTTCAGACCGTCTCCGGTTCAGACCGTCTCCGGTTCAGACCGTCTCCGGTTCAGACCGTCTCCGGTTCAGACCGGACCAGACCGGACCGTCTCCGGTTCAGACCGTCTCCGGTTCAGACCGTCTCCGGTTCAGACCACGAATGAACCTGTTCCAGCAAACAGCAGCGCAGCGTTGAGAAACCATCAGCTGTTGGAAAAGGGAACAAATTGTCTTGTTTCTGGAATCAGACACCAGACAAGTTTTAGCAACAGAAGTTTCCATTAAATTTCTGACTGATGATGCCGTTCATAACCATAACCAGAGGGAACGGCCGGATCCTCAGCAGCTGCTGGAAACTTAAAATGAGACACAAATTCACTGTAACTGAACAAAGACCTCGGTTATTAAACAGCTGCTTTACATACATTATATTATTTTTGCAGTAGTCAATTTTTCCTAGGTTTGCTGGCTGGGTCCTAATCAAAATAAAAACAAGCAACGCTTAGCTTGGCGGGGGCCTAATAAAGCCTGGCGGGCCGCCACGCTTACACTGGGGGAAACCCTGGAAAGGAATTGGAATAAGCTGAAGGAAAAATGATCAAAAGCGGAAATAAGAACGGAATAATAATTCACCTTATTCTCCGTTATAAGATCAAAATGATTCCACATGGAGAATCCTTCCTCTTCCTCCGTAACCAACGCAAAGCCAAGAACACAAAGTATCTCCAACCAACAAAACCCACAAACGTGTCGACACAGTTTCTCCCTCATGGATACAATTTGCCTCATCTTCATCAGCGGTCACATCCACACACCGCGGATTGTATCGGCCAAGTGGTTTTCCTTAAAGGGACACGCGGGGTTTCGTCTTGTTTGCTCGCCGCAGGTTTTTTCCTCCAGCTCTACTTTCTGTGTTGTCTGGCACATCGCTAGCTAACACCGTTAGCTAGAACTAGCTTCGTTAGCAGAAGCTAATGCGAAATCAGAAGACAATAAATGGATGTTTGAAGCATTTTAAGCCATTATTCCACATTTTGATCCAGATGCTAACAGTAAACAGCTTCATCTATTAACTGGAGCTCTGTACTGACTGTCCGGTTAGCATCGCCAGTTAGCATCTCCAGCTGCCTCCCTCCTCCTCCTCCGTTCCTCCTCATCTTCATCAGTTCTGCGTCGCCATATGTTTCACGGTGCTCCGGTATTTCATCTGCAGCTCATTGATTCTGATTTTATGAAGCTTGAACTTCTCTAAATGGGAGCAGCGGGGCGAAGAGACGCCGGAAGACGGACCGGTGGAGCTCCAGAGTTTTGCCTGAAGACAGAGCCTGGGCTGTTGGAGGGCAGCTTGACCCAACGCTGGAGGGACTAAGAGGACATCAAACCGGGCCGAGGTCCGGTCCAACACCTGGACAGACTGGGCGAAGTTCAGTCCAGGCCTGGAGAAGGAAGCCGCTATAAACCCACTGAGACGTTTCATTTTGTTCTTTATGTTTTGGACACAGACGGATGAATCATTTGGGCCCCATCGTTATTTTTGTGTGTGCATGGATAAAAAATTTAGAGCGCATAACTGCGGACTTTTCGTTGGACATTTATTATTATTGAAAGATCTTCCGGAAAGATCTTTTTTTATTTATTTCTGAGGCTGTGTTCAGATTTGGGTTGGTGTTAAATATGCAGAACTGCAAGAAAAGCGATTGAAAATGTATGTTGGACCAGCTGATTTATTAAACATGGCGTCTCCTCCCATCCCACTCTTAGGCTGACGTGTCTGATTGGTTTTTAATTCTTTTCATTCAAATCGTCCTTTCTAGTATTGAATAGGACAGACTGATGTACTCATTTCTAAATAGTTACAAAATAATTAAACTCTCTTAAGCGTGTGCAATCTTCCATTCAGACGGGATTTCTGACCCGGTTCTACGTGTTCTGACCCGCAGCAGCAGCAGTGTGTGAGCGGCGCCGCAAAACATTTACAGATTTTAATCTTCAGGTTCTCCGTCAGGACGAAGCCAAGTGTTTTTCTTTAGGAATATGGCCTGCGGATGCCAACATTAGCGCTAACTGCTGCGTCTATAGCATTCAGATGTTATTTTAGGCTAGCATAGCTTCGCTAACTGCTTTTAGCATCTTGTTAGCATCTTTTCCAGCAGCACGGAGAGCAACAGCTTCATCACTGCTGCTAGCAGATGTAGCTGTGCGTCAGCTTTACGGTCGTACCAGAAACACAAGAATATAAAGGTTCTGCTTGGGTGTTCTGCATGTCAAAAACCCAGATTGATTTGTTTCCACGGTTTATTGGGTCAAAATGCCGCCTGGTTCTCTTTACACAGTAACAACAAGTAGGACAAACACAACTTTACTTTTTTATTCTTGAACTTTTTGTTTGTTCTGTAAGAATCTTTTATTATGTCTGTATCACAGCGCTGCGTGGACTCCGGTACGACCCGGTCAGGTTCTGTTCCTGGTTCCTGGACCGAACCGACACCCGCAGCGTTCAGATACCCGGTCCTACTGAGCAGAACCGTCTGCTGACCCGGTTCTCTACCAGGTCCGGTTCTCTTCAGCAGAACTTGGATTTTTACTTCCTAATGATACTTCCTGGTTCTGATCCGGTTCTTTTTCAGAACTGCTTTGAGCCCGGCCCGATTCAGCTCCTCCCGCCTCATCCGATCCACTGCGCCGGCGGGAACAGAACCGGCATCTGGACCCGCTCTCCCACTGACAGCCTGTTTACCTCCAGCTTCTGTTTGTGCCAGCTGGACCAGAACTGCCTGTGGGAAACCGGGCCGGTCCAGAATTCCGGCGTCACCTCCGTAAATATCCTTCCGTCGGCTCGGCTGGCAGAACCGGGACGGAACCAGAAGGATGATGAAGAGCTCCGACTGCAGCGGATGTCACTTCCTGATTGACTAAATTAACTCTTAGAGGAACCAGGGCAACAAGGCTCACTTATTTACCCCCTGCAGCTTATTTACCCCCAGCAGGTTATTTACCCCCAGCAGCTTATTTACCCCCAGCAGCTTATTTACCCCCAGCAGCTTATTTACCCCCCAGCAGGTCATTTACCCCCTGCAGGTTATTTACCCCCCAGCAGCTTATTTACCCCCCAGCAGCTTATTTACCTCCAGCAGCTTTTTTACCCCCCAGCAGGTCATTTACCCCCTGCAGGTTATTTACCCCCCAGCAGCTTATTTACTCCCCAGCAGCTTATTTGCCCCCCAGCAGCTTATTTACCCCCTGCAGGTTATTTACCCCCCAGCAGCTTATTTACCCCCAGCAGCTTTTTTACCCCCCAGCAGGTCATTTGCCCCCCAGCAGGTTATTTACCCCCAGCAGCTTATTTGCCCCCCTGCAGCTTATTTGCCCCCAGCAGGTTTTTTACCCCCCTGCAGCTTATTTGCCCCCCAGCAGGTCATTTGCCCCCCAGCAGCTTATTTGCCCCCCTGCAGGTTTTTTACCCCCCTGCAGCTTATTTGCCCCACAGCTCGTCGCCCCCGCTGCTGCGCGTGCTCGCCCGCTCTCTGCGATGCAGTCGCAGCATCTCCAGGACGCTACGGGCGTAGGCGTCCCTCAGGTTGGCTCCGCCCCCGTTGGGGTCGGCCCCGCCCCCCGGCGAGCCGCGGGTCAGCCTCTTGAGCGCGTCGGCGTGGCGCAGCGCGGCCTCGCGGACCTTCAGGGTGAAGTAGCAGGCGGAGAAGCGGTCGTTGATGATGGCGATGGGCAGCGCCAGGATCAGGATGCCGGACAGGATGCAGAGGAAGGCCAGTGTCTTCCCCGCGGCCGAGTCGGGCCGCACGTCGCCGTAGCCCACCGTGGTCATGGAGGTGGTGGCCCACCACCAGGCGGCCGGCACGCTGGTGAAGGTGGAGGCCGGGAGGTCGTGCTCTAGGGCGAACACCAGCGAGGCGAAGATGGAGATGCCCACGCCGAGGAAGAGGAGCAGCAGGCCGACTTCCTCGTAACACTGAGCAATGGTCATTCCCAGAGACCGCAGGCCTGCAGGGGGAGAAGAACCAGTTCATTCAGGAACTGTTCAGAGTGAGGAACCAGTTCATTCAGGAACTGTTCAGAGTAAGGAACCAGTTCATTCAGGAACTGTTCAGAGTAAGGAACCAGTTCATTCAGGAACTGTTCAGAAAAAAGAACCAGTTCATTCAGGAACTATTCAGAGAAAAGAACCAGTTCATTCAGGAACTGTTCAGAAAAAAGAACCAGTTCATTCAGGGACTGCTCAGAAAAAAAAAACAGTTCATTCAGGAACTGTTCAGAAAAAAGAACCAGTTCATTCAGGGACTGCTCAGAGAAAAGAACCAGTTCATTCAGGAACTGTTCAGAGTGAGGAACCAGTTCATTCAGGAACTGTTCAGAGTAAGGAACCAGTTCATTCAGGAACTGTTCAGAGTAAGGAACCAGTTCATTCAGGGACTGCTCAGAAAAAAGAACCAGTTCATTCAGGAACTGTTCAGAGTAAGGAACCAGTTCATTCAGGAACTATTCAGAGAAAAGAACCAGTTCATTCAGGAACTATTCAGAGAAAAGAACCAGTTCATTCAGGAACTGTTCAGAAAAAAGAACCAGTTCATTCAGGGACTGTTCAGAAAAAAGAACCAGTTCATTCAGGGACTGTTCATCGTAAGGAACCAGTTCATTCAGGGAATATTCAGAGTAAGGAACCAGTTTATTCAGGAACTGTTCAGAGTAAGGAACCAGTTCATTCATGAACTGCTCAGAGAAAGAACCAGTTCATTCAGGGACTATTCAGAGAAAAGAACCAGTTCATTCATGAACTGCTCAGAGAAAGAACCAGTTCATTCAGGGACTATTCAGAGAAAAGAACCAGTTCATTCAGGAACTGCTCAGAGAAAAGAACCAGTTCATTCAGGAACTGTTCAGAGAAAAGAACTGAGTGATGGTGTTTCCCAGAGGCCCGGGCTTGGAGAGAGAGAGGATAAAGAACTGGTTCAGCCCTGAACCAGTTCCTGTTCAGAGTTGTTGCTCTGATCTTCCTCCAGGAGATCCATCTTGTTTCTTGCGTAAGCATGTCGTTGACGTCACTTCAGTTACTTCTGCTGGTTCTGGCTATTCTGGGTTCCTGCTCCAGTTTCCTCTGCTTCCTGCATTATTCATGAGCGATCGGAGCAGCTTCTTTAGCTCATGGAGTCTCGGCTAATATCAGTGTTGAATCCGTGTTTTCTCTGCCAGCCGCTTTCTCTCTTCACATCAGGAGTGTGAAATGGCCGAGTCAGGGGAATCTCTGATTGGTCCTCACACTTCGCCGCATTACGCTGCTCTTTGAAGGCTGCAGATTCATTTTCCATGGGGAAAAAACAAGAAACAGCCAGTTTGTTCAGGAATATTTAGGACACAGCAAGCAGCCAGGCTGAGGGAAAACTGCATGGAACTCATGTTTAGTAATGATGCACCGGCTCCGGGCGATATGCTGACCTGCTGGTTGCTCTTTGGTTGCTCCGGCGAATGAAAGGAATTCTGTGATTGGATGAACAGACACAGAGCGCTGCCAGAACCAGCTCAAGTGTGAACGCACACGCCACACATTATTCTTTGTTCATAAAGACGCATGCGCTACACTAGACTGACGCCGCGCCCAGCGCAAACCGTGACAATAACTGCCATTATAGTCACGCTTTTAGGCTGGCACTGAGCGATCAAGCAGTCCAGCTTTGATACTTGGTGCAGTATTCTCCAAAAAGACGGCCTGCACAGAGAGACCATTTAAACATCAGAACCTGCTCTGCACAACCTCCTTCCAACTAGGAAGGCATTATGTTTAGTTTATGTTTCTCTGGGGAAACTCTGAGAGAGTCCATGTTCTGGAGTGGCCATCGCAAAGTCCCGACCGCAGCACCACAGAGCAACAGATCATGTCAGAGTAAAAAGGTGAAGCAGGACGCCTTAAAACTCGACCCATTATCACTGGGATGGGCTAAAGGCCCAGTAAACTTTGTAGAAGGAAACCCAGAACATGACCCAAATCAGTTCTACTAAGCTTTAATGGTTGAGAGAAACCGATGAGCACAGCAGGTGTACTTTCTACTGAAGCGCATACCTGTGGAGTGTCGACCCAGCTTCAGCATACGCAGGGTCCTGAGGAGGCGCAGCACCTGGACCACCCGGCCCACGTTCTCCAGCTCGGTGGAGCCGCCATGGAGGCTCTCCACTGCCAGCGTCACATAGAAGGGCAGGATGGCCAGCAGGTCGATCACGTTGGGGATGCTTCGACTGAACCGGCACTTGTCCCGGACGCAGGTGAAACGCAGCACCAACTCACCTGTGAACCATAGGACGCACACGTACTCCACGGCGTCAAACAGCTGCGGCCCGCTGGCGCCAAGCCAGCTCATGCCGAAGTCCTGGTCCAGGTCCATAGAGATCAGCACCATGTTGACAACTGACAGCACCACGAAGAAGATGGAGAGGGAGCCGAAGGTCCGGGCGGCGCGAGACGATTCCGGTCTCTCCAGAAAGTCCCAGAGACGCCGACGCAGGCCTGGACAGAGCGCACCTACAAAGTCCTCCTCTTCATAGTCGGTCTCAGACTCCTGGCGGACATACAGGGACTCTTTCTGCTCCTTGCGGCGGTGGTAGCGTTCCCGGCAGCAGGAGTCAATGCGGAGTTCTTCAATGCCCCAGTACTCGATCTCCTGCAGGAAGGAGATCTCACACAGCTCCTCCATGACATGAAGGTGACCTGTCTGGTAAAAGTTCATCACATACCTGAGGACCAAGCAAAGACATGAATGAAACAAAGTCTGATCAGCCTAAAGTTTCTGAAAACACCAGAACGGTTGAGGGACCTGAAACCAGATCAGCCCTGACTAGATGTTTCCTCATCTCTACAGGGTGAAGACATCAGGGCCCTCATGTATAAAACACTGCAGAGCTTTGACAGTGAAACTTGGCGTAGGACAAATCCAGATGCATGAAGCCGTGCTGCGCTCAGACCTGCTCACCTTTCCTCTAGAAATCCTGATTTGGGGGAAACAGAGCAGCTGCTGCTCCGCCTGTCGCCTCCATAAATACATATTAATGTAAATGAGTATAAAGACCCGGACGTCTGCCGCCACGTGAAGCAGTAGCCGTGGCGACGGCCTGTTTTGTACCAGTATGGGTGTCTATAATAATAATAATACCGTTTATTTAAAAGGTGCTTTCAGGGCTCATAAGGGCCCTGGTACAGGTACCAGTTTCAGTGTATCTAGGTGACTTTGGAAGCTTTGTAGTCTGTTATTGTCAAACAGAAAACGTTTGCCGCACATTTTCACTGCACGTCAAAAGCTTTCAAAGCAGGTTCGTTTTTATACATGTCGACTTGAGCGTAAAATATGGCGCCGCACATCTTTTGTGCGTACGCACGATTTAGACATGAGGACCCTGGAGTTGGGTTATCTATGCAGAGGATTCTCAGGTTGACCTGACGTTAGAACTACAAAAATAAAGGTCTAAGCATCCCTTAGACCGGGAGGGGGGGAGGAATCCTGGTCCCAGAGGGCCACTGTCCTGCAGCTCTTAGCTGTCTCCATAGTCCAACACACTTCAATTAAACAGCTGAATCACCTCCTCAGTGCAGTCGAACTCTCCAGAGGAACGACCTCATTATGTGACTCGGGTGTGTTGAAATAGAGACGCATCTAAGAGTTGCAGGACAGCGGCCCTTCAGGCCTGAGTTGGCCCCCCTGACTTGGACTAAGGGATGCTGTATGATGATGGTTGTCTTGAGTAGAGGGAGACTTACTGGAAGGTTTGGGAGTTTCTGTCGAAGAAGAACTCATTCTGGAGGAAGTCTGCGTCATCGCAGAGCTCTAGCGCAGAGTCTCGACCGCAGCAGACCAGCTTCCCCAGTCGGGTCTCCGGGTGGGACGCCAGCAACTCCTGGGACAGAACGTAGCGACTCCCCCCGACGTTGACGACCACGGCGCCCACCGTGTCCCTAACACACGGCGCCGGCGTCTCGCTGAAGAAGACGCTGGAGTTCAAAGACAGCAGGGAGGCGGCGTCAGCAAAGACTTCCAGGCCCGCCATGGAGGACGAGACGGCAGCTGGAGAACAAGAGACAGGAGACATCTGGGTCAGGCAGCAACTCCTGAAGCGCTCTGAATAAGGTCACTGATGTCTGGGGAACATCTGGATCTGACAGGAACAGATGCTGGGGGCGAGAGAGGGAGAGGGAGAGAGCGACCGCTGGGGTTTTAGATTTCAACAATGTGGGCAGGTGCCCAGGGCGGCAGGAGAAGGAGGGTCCCTCACTGAGCTCATGTTGTTTCTTTGATGCTCTGTCAGTCAGGAGTTGGCGCCCCCTTGTGTTGTGGAGGAGCAGGTCACTGGATTTTGATTGGAATTCCTGCCTCTGGCCTTTCTGCAGCCAATGAGAGGACAGAGTCAGGATGATGTCATTCTGTTGCTGTTCCGCCTCTCAGCCACTAGGGGACACTGTTCATGCTAACAGCGACTTCCTCATATCAAGGGTTGGATCCTCAGCTCTGTGGAGAGAGGTTCTGGATCCTGGTTCTGCCCGGTCCAGTTTGGTTTGGTTCAGTACGGTCCGGACTTCTGGGTTCTGGTTCCGATCAGAACCAGGTTCTGGTGTTTAATGCGTCCTCTCCTCTTGCCATCAGGACTCAGAGGAGAGAAACCCGACCCCATCAGAACCACCACCAGGCCGGACCCTTCCCACTTCCAAAACCGCCACTACTGCTGAGAGGTCAGCTCTGTCCCGTCTGAACCACCAGAACCTCCAGGAGGATGAAGGTGAGGATGGTTCAGACTGAGGTCTTCCTCTGTCAGAACCAGAACCAGAACCAGCAGACTCTGACCTGGTTTCAGTGGAGTCGCTGCCGGATCGCCTGCTGGAAACTTTCCTCACTTGGAGACGAAGAACGCTGCAGCAGCCGGAGCTCCTGACGGTTCTGACGGGTCGGCGGGTCCAGCAGCTTCTGCTTTCCGCTCAGGTTGGCGCTGCAGTTTGAAGTGGAGGAGGAAGATGAGGAGGAGGAGGGAGAGGATGAGGAAGAGGAGGAGGAGCGTCCTCCTCTTCCTCCTGGTCTTATTTCTGTTCCTTCATTCTATTTTTAGATCCTTCTCTTCCTGAGCTGCTCATGATTTTCTCTGGGTCCAGGTTCTGCCTCTGAACCGGGTCGGCTCTGACCCAAACCCAGTTCCAGAAGAAGAACCCAGGAGAACCCATCCCGGTTCACCTGGACCGAACGCATCACTCATCCCAACAGTTCTGATCCATCACTGGCTGAAGGATCAGAACCGTTTTACCCAAACTGACTGAGACAGAACGCCAATCAGAACCACCGGTCCAAACTGAACAGCAGGAAGTCCTGGAGTCACAACCGACACTTTACTGAACAAAGTTAGAACTGAGCCAGAACCAGAACCAGACAGACTAATCACCCATCATACTGGAGCTGCTGTTATCTCCTGTTGCTAGGAAACAAACTGGTTTCCAGTCCAGCTTGATGGAGCTATGGCTCTGCCTCCGCAGCGCCACCTTGTGTCAGGCTGAAGCAGTGAACAGATGAGCACAACTTTTATTTCATTCATGCTTTCATTGGTTCAGCCATGATGTTCCTCTGGTTCTGACAGACTGGGTCAGAACCACATGTCTTCTGGTCACAGCGGTTAAGCACAGCCCACATAAGGAGGCCTCGGTCCTCGACACAGCTGTCGCAGGTTCGATTCCCGGCCTGGTGGCCTTTGCGCATGTCTTCCCTCTCTCATCACTTTCAGATAAAGACCACTGCAGCCAAAACCCCCAAACAAACCAATTACATCATCAGTGGTTCTGTCATGTGCCATCTGGCGGCAAATCATGGCAATACAACCACACCATTTATTATTTAGCCTTTATTTTAATCGTAATAAAGTCAGACGTCACTTATAAACATTTCAAATTATTAATATTTTAGAAGTTAGGGGAAACTGATTGATTTATGGAACTTTCCAAAAATGGAAATTAAAGCAGGAATTTATAGAATATGTCCAATAAATCAATTGATCTGAGATCTGTCAGATGTATTGATCTGATCTGAGTTCAGCCAGAAAACCGTTTATTTTTGGGAGGAAATTAAAAAAATATGGAAGCCCGTTCGAGTTTTACTTTTGAGGTACTGGAGTAAGCTTTCTGGCTGATTTCTATCGCATAAGTATGACTTTAATACTGGAAATTATGACTTCCGGTCGGGCTTTAATGTTTTCTCTTCCAGGGCGGAAATGGCTTCCATGGAGTTCTGTGTGTGAAATCTACCCACTGTAGCTCTATCGTTAGTAATTTTTTTCCTAGATATATATTCAATGACTGTGTCTTCAGGTGTGTTGGTCACAGTTTATCCTCCAAGGCGGAAATCTGGAAACAAAACAAACGTTTCTGATCCAGTTTTCTAAAGAGAATATGGAGAAGATTAAAGTGGACATCACTGATATATAAGGAGAAATATTGTTGAGAATCTTGAAATTAACTCATTTAATTTGATAAATAAAACCGATAAATATTTAACAAAGATTTCTAATCATCAATAATGTAGGAGGTGTTCTTCAACTAATACAATACAATAATAATAATACAATGAGAACTCCCTCTGTATTTACATCCCGGGGCTGGGCAGCAGGGGGCGGTGGTGTGACAATAACTGGAACACATGGGAACGTCATTACGTCTCAACCAATGAGCATAGCTACCATGGCCGTGGTCCCGCCCAGAAGGTATCCCGCCTTGATGACTAACTGACAGCTGAGTGGCGCTCTGGTTCGGTTCGAGTCTCCGGGACCAGGTAAACTTTTCTCTGCTGTGTTTGGACCGGGGGGAGGCGCGGCGCTACGGCTGGTTCTGTTTCTTCCTGTGGTCAGAATTGGTACCGGTATGTTACTGAAGCTAACAGCGGAGCTAACAGCTAGCTGCTCCCTGCTGGTTGGAGTTAGGCTGGTTAAACTGTTTAAACTGGGGTTTAGGGCGATAACTAGGGCGTCGGAACCACAGGGACTCGGATGGACCGGTACCGTCAGAGTTTATCACTCACACTGACTGCGGAGTTAACTGACAGCTAACTATCAGCTAACAGGCGACTAGCAGGTTTAAGTTTCCGCGCGCCAACTCGCGTGCACGTGATGCAAATAAAGAAGATCTAGTGCACGCGCTTGACAGTAAACTACGCTGACCGACATTAACGTCTTGTGTCAGAGGCGCCAGACTCCATTCAGATTTCGGCGGATTTAACCGAATAAACGCAGCAGTTCGGTTAAATTGGGTCATTTAACACTAGTTATTACTAGAAATAAGTCTGCCACGGTTCGGCATCAGAACCCAGCAGTCTGGAACAGAACCACAAGGAAAAGCTATTAGGCACGGTCCACTTCAGGTCAGAACAATACACGGTTCTGGTTTCACTTGGCAGAGATAGAAATCAGCTGGTCTGCTTCTTGTCTCCGTTTCCATGGTAACTGTTGCTGGGAATACTTTGATTAGGCTATTGATGACAGTTTAATAAAAATACATAATTACATTTTAACTTTAACTACATCAGAAACTTTGCTCATTCAGCATGAGAACTCCTTAAAAATGGTTTTCAGTTTTTCCCTTTTCTGATTGGATATCCTGTAGTTTATGAATATTGACTCTTTCATATCAACACCTGAGCTCTCATTTATAAAACGTGAGTATACACAAAAACTGCGGCGCCATATTTTACGCACAAGTCAGAATGAATAAAAATGAAAGTTTGCGTAAATATAAGCAAACTTTTCACCTGCCTTGAAAATGTGTGGCAGCCATGCAAACCTTTTGGTGGACAATAATAAACTATAAAGAGTCAAAACTCACATAAATCCACTGAAATCTGATTCAGTTATTTAGACCAGGAGGCATCAAACCCCAGGATTTTATGATTTTAATAATTTATTGTTTAAACGATGAAACTGAACCACATTTATCCTCAGACAATAACCTAACACACACACACACACACACACACAATAAAGAAAGTAAAGGACGGTAAAACTTCACTCCACTGTAAATTATAATAGAATGTCTCAATGTTCCAGTTTGTTCTTCCTAAGAACAGTGAGGATCAGCAGAACATCCCATCACTTTACAGAAACCCACAAAAACACCAACAGAGAAAGTTCTTGTATTTTAAAGAGTTCAGAAAAACAGCAAAGAAAAAGTAAGACCTCCAGTTTTAAGACTCGTTCTGAATGGGACATGATCAGAACTGGTGGTTACTGGGACCAGATGCCTGGACTGGAAAAACATTCCTGGGTGTTTTTACCTGTTTATGTTAGAAGTAGAAAAGATAGTCAGTAATATCCTAGAATCAGCTGATGTCGGCATTAAC
>CAEGAE010083419.1:0-18559 GCA_903067095.1 Girardinus metallicus | reverse complement strand
AGGTGGAATTAAATACACAGGGAGGGTAATCACAGAATAAGACACACCTGGGGGACAATCAAAGGGAGAGACAGGACATCACAAGGAAACACAGAGACAGAACCTAAATAAACACACAGAGAAAACTCAAATAAACACAAGAAAGAACCCAAATCCTCACAGTGGCCCCTTTCGACTGCAGTGTAACTGGAGCCAAACTAATAAGTCAGACTAAAAGCCTTTGATGTTGATAACAAGCTTTGAAATTTTTGAATTTGCAGCAAAAGAGAAACCCTATAGAAGGTGTAAAAAATAATCCCAACGCAGTCCTTCAGTACTGCATTAAACAAGCTGTTAGTTTTGGATCTCTGGGAATCTGGGAATCTCAGTTTAAGCTTCCAGGGTTGGAGGAGCAGCATGCACTCTGACCCTGAATCCTCACGGACAAGCAGTAATGATAGTGTTGTCTCAATCTGTCTGTACTGTCTCACCCTTTTTCTTTACAATGCACATAATGTCCTCAGGCCTTGTCCCTCACCCAGCCAGCCACACACATACTCACGCCGACAGCCAGCATTGCTACAGGGGGCAAGTACACAGCTGGGAACTCACTTTGATTTGAAACTAAGAAAGATCTGACAGGCTTCTGGATGCAAGAGCACAAACAAATTCATCTTTCCTTCATCACTCTCATTGTCCTGACTTCAGTCAAGGATACACGGCCATGTAGACGAGCACAAAAGAATGCAGAAAGGCATCTCTGGACCACTTAGCAAACAGCGTTGTCAGATTTACGTATGAGCAAGCTGTTTCACATGAATAATTCATATTGGGCATCGGGTTGTATGAATGAAGCGCTGAGGTTTATAAGACTTTTTCTTTATGACTGTGAGGTCTCATGTGGTTATCAGATATATTTTGGGTTATCCTGTCTTAACACTGCAGGGCAGTACACTTATTTGTCCTCTTTCTCTGGCGCAGCCGTAAAGACTTCCAGTTCCTGACTCAGTCAAAGTCCTGTGCAGCCATGAACTACATTTACATGTGACTGAGTGTATTTCTGGAGTCCCTTTATGTTGGAATTATGTATAACTAAAGCATTAGAGGACAAAATGGATGTGGAGATGGGAATGAGGGTGAAGTTGAAATGAGCAGCTGAGCCAATATTGGAAAGAAAGAAAAATAAACCCTCCCCTAATGCCTTCCAGTGACATGGAGTAAGTGCCGGTTATGTTTCCTGGAATTAATTACACTTGGTATGAATGAGTTTTGCTACTCAACATGATGTAATGTAGAATAAAAGCAGCAGAGTAAATGTTTCCCATCATCCTATTTTTCAACCATAATGAAGCTGTAATTTGGGCCACATTGCCTTAATTGCAAATATCCTTCATGTTGTGACATGATGTCAGGACTTCACAAAAGCAATGTTTTGCTTTACATCCATGCATATGTTATGTAATTCTCACTGTAGTTCATGTTTGTCATTTGCAGGTTTGCCATGGGTGAACACTTTTTTGTGGACTTTTTTTTTAATCAACATCTGTCTTTTAGAAAAATGCGGACAACAAAAGTGTAATCAGTGTTCGGCTTCCTTCTGGCATTCAGCACAGCGATGTCTAAGTGTTTTCTTCACCAGCCAGTGGTGACAGAGCAGCCTGTGATCATCATGCTGTTTAGCTATTAAAGGTAGTAAGTAAGGTTATTATACTTTCTAGAACTGCCCACTTATTTGCCACAAGTTGAATTCGACCTGATGCAAGGCCCTCCACAGAATCACTAGCATAATGTGGTAAAGGGTTTCAAATTACTATTATTTTTCGGGCTTTGGCCCATCACTGGTTTTCCCACAGTAATTTGGCCTTCGGAGAGGAACTCAGCATCTGTGTTTCAAGGAGCTTCATGGCAGCAGCTTTTCACATGTTGTGTAACTGAAGGTTTGGTTTGGTGATGAATAACATCACAAATGTCAAAGGCAATTATTAACAAAATTTGTCATTTAGATCAAAATGACCAATCACCACCTGATTATCTGGAAAAGTTTACATAATAAATAATGAAAGATTTAAGTTCAGCAGTGGTATTCTCAAACAAGACAGTTCTTCACACATATGTGGTAAAACATAAAAGAACATCTCTTCAATGTAAGAGTTTAATAACACAAATAAATGAACCCTCCAGTTAAATAATTTAATCAATAAACTCACTGAGACAGTAACACTCAGCTAAACTATACTGAGTAAAAATGAAAGAATTATGAAAACTGATGAACTACCAAAAAGGAAAACAATAAAATTGAACAAAGAGAATAGAACCATTAACCGATTAAAAGAATGATGTAATAATTTAATATTCACTATTCAGGAAGAACTGGGAATATTGACAAATCAGGTTTATCTAGACTGATTAGTTTTCAACTAATTAAGATTAGTTAGCAGCAAAAAGCATGAATTTACTCACAAAGCAGAACCAAAATGTATAAGAATGAAACATGAAATAATTTACAGAATGATAAAGTCAGACAGTTGCACAGACATCACTGACATCCCAGTTCTAATCGATCCTAATTCCAACCTCCTTAAAAAAAGAAGTCAGTTTTTTTACTTGTGCAAATCCCTAATCTGCTTCAAACTCGTTGAGAGATAAAACATTGAGGTAACTAGTTAAATTGTAAGGAATAACTCAAGCAAATTATTGCTTTGTATCTAAAGCTGTGGCTTTACATTGTGTCTGTACGTTGGACCAGATGAATTTGCATGTCCAGCCGCTGCAACATGACTGACTACGTTTTTCACATACATGATCTAGTCTGCACTAAGTTGACAGAGGGTGATGTTATTATAGTCACAAACATATATGGATGTTAATTTTATGAAGTGTGGCCCCCTGAATATTGACCAGTTTTGCCTCTTTGCTTAATTTAGTTCAGTTCAGTGGAATTAGTTTTTCAGTAGGTTGTCAAACATACAGCACAACATAAAATTACATCAACGGACTTAAAAACACAGAAGGCATACAGACACAAATTTAAAAATAGGTAAATGATAAGCAAAATAATGAATGATGAAGTTATTGAAGTTATTGAGTATACCTATAAAATATAGAGCAACAAAAAAGCCTCTTGGACCCACATTCCAAACTCCACAGGAAGTGTCATTTTAGATCATTTAGTGACAAAGACATAAAATCATTAAAAAAATCTTGTGTGTTCTACAGAGCTCTGATTTTGTGTGTACCTTCCTTTAATACCTGCCTGAAAACTTGAGATGAGGTGTAAAACTTTAGACTTGACTTGGACTACAAAAATGTCTTAACATGTCTTGTTGCATTGATATGAAAAGAAGGAGGTTTTCTTTGCTTCTGGTTTGTTTCTTGGCTTTTTTTTTTCTTGAGTTCTATTAAATTAACCTTGAAGCTCTCTCAGCTCTGGAGACACACAATGTAGCTGCTATCAATGTTCATTAGTGACTAGCTGTTAAAACCAAGGAGGATGTTTCCTGCTTTAATCAGACATTTAGCTGTTTACCAATTCTCTTCAGAATTTTCTTCTTCTTGAGTCATATAGGTGAGCAGGTTATTATGTGGGACTCTGGGAGGCTGTACTCCCCAGAGGCTGCTGTGCCCTGTCTTCTGCATGGCACACCATTATCAGACATGACTAATTCAGCACGTGGCCAAAGAGTCTAAATGTGTAATTAAATATTTAATCAGACCACACAGACCATCCACCTACCAAGCACAAGCAGTTTCTGTGCAGCCTTTATGCAGGACGGCGCTGAAGGCTGGCTCTGACCTTACCTGCAGACAGAGCGGTTTGTCATCTTGCAGATGCACCTCTAGTGAAAGTTGACAGGGGTCATTAATAAATGGATGGTACTTTACAGGAAAATAAAACAAACCAAATAATCTCTTTCATGTTTTTATGCTGTTTCACATTGTTTGTTTTTGTGTGAACTGCTGCTATTGTCTTATCTCCCATGAAGCCCAATGCCTTTTGGATTTGTTAGGCTTATTCTGTCAGAAACATTAAACCAGTTTCACTGTGACCTTTTTAGCTACTTTTATCTTAAGCAGTCAGGGAAAGGCAGCTGTGTTCACTGTGATTATTTCCTCTGCCTGCTTAGCAGCGATTCGCAAATGATCTTTCATCCTTGTCTAACGCAAGGAAAATTGTGCAAGCCCTTAATAAAACTAATAACCTTTAAATTTAGATCCAGCTCCATTCACAGTGTCTTTAATTACACATCACATGGGGCTATTTTTAAAAGGCCCATTCCTGTACCAAGCTCAGTTAAAGTGATGCATTGATCCTCCAGGCCTGGATGTGTTCAGGCCTCGTCAAGCCCAGTGCATGGAGCTGGGACCTGGCCCCCGTCCAGGTCGGCTGTGTCTGGGATGCTAACTGTGCGGGGGAGGATGATGGGAGCATCCAAGCCAGAGAAGTCGTCACTTCTCACATCTCCAACCATAGCTGTGCTGTGAGCAGGAAGAAAGGCGCAGCCGAAATGTGAGTATGTGTCAGCTTAGAGAGCGTACCGTGCATAATGTGACTGTAACAATGGATGATTGTATGGATGTGGAAAGTCTGAGAATTTGCATAGCTGCTCTCGTGCACTGTTTACAAGCTGCACCCTGTACATGGGCACAGTACAAAGGTGACAGCTGTCTCCAGATTCTTAAAGTGTGAGGAATGTGGAGAGAGCAGTAGAGGTTAAACAATTCATTAACATCAATGCCCCAACTATTTGCTATTGTTCTTTGGACATCATTGAGCATAGTTCTGTGCTCAATGATGTCCACAAGCTAAAACCTGCTTTTTTTAAAAAGTTATTCTGAGTTTTTAAAAATATTTTATTAAATATTTTGTTATACTCGTTTCTGAGGCACAGCAATAATGTTTCTGGGTCAATTTGACCAGTGGAGTGCTTAATCATGCAATAATGTCAGAAACCAAAAATTCCTCCACACCATTTTTGTATCTGATTATTAACTTCTATCCATTTCAATCAATATTTGTGCAATTATGTTTTTTTTTTATTTCCCACAAATAAAGGATCAATGATGACAACTTACTCATTTAATCATTTGGATGTAAAAAATGTTAACTCATTTTTTTATGTCCACTGAAAAAACCTACACACACACACACACAAAAAACAATAATTATCCTTGAAATTGATCTTTTGTAAAAAAAAATTAGATTACATTTTGAATTTTTTTTTTCAATGGGTGATCTTTATCATTGAACTTAAGACACGTGTACTGTTCTGGGTCAAATTGACCCGCTGATTAAAATCAAGACAAATGAGTCATGCAGAGAGTATTTATGTTTTCCCCAACTTCTACTGAGTGTCCTCTAAGTGTGGGTGGAGTTTGCCTACGCGAACAGAAAAGGTCCCCGTCAAAAGTTGAATGAACACCTGCTTTCTCGCAGTTTCCTAGTGAAGTAAAGAGAATAGCGAGAAAGTGGGCTTGTGTGCATGCACGTGTGCATGTACGTGTATGGTGCGGTGCGTGTGTGGTGAAATATGTCTCATAGTTGCAAGGAAACAAATAGAATTGGATATATTTTGACCCTTTTATACCCTTCAACTTGACTGCCGGGTCAAATTGGCCCAAACAGTATCTATGTAGAGGTAGGGGGTGGTGCAAATGTGTAAAATGAACCATTTTTAAATTATATATAGAGTGTACCTATTAAGACAAATAGAAAAAGTTTTGTGCAGAAAAAATACTTCCAGCTATTTTCAAAACATTTTTAAACTCTAAAACGGGTCAATTTGACCTTCAACATAACAGGAAGGTTAATAATTTGTACCCATTAAAACTAAAGCTTTTGTACATGATCATTTACAGAAGTTTTGGTAATCAGTTAAGGGCTTGCTAGGAATCCAGATTTAGCTAAGATCAATAAAACCAATGGTAAAAAAGCATGGAGTAATTTTTCCTGGGAAAATGTAGCAAAAAGAAAACACACACTCAAAAAACATATGACACATAACTAGTTAATTCAAAAGCTGATGGATATTTTGACTTTGTAAAACACATATCCTCAAAACTTAAATGATAGTTTTAATAATGGGACATCCATTTACTAACTCTAGTAGACTCTGCAATTTGTGTTTCATCTGTTTGATTCTGCTGTCAAAAGAGAAAGCTTGTAGATGTTGCAACTGTCTAATTGGCAGGAATCATGGTCCCAATACAAGAGCTGTAAGATAATAACACTGAAAAGGTTTCTAAAACTACAGCAAAGTATGTAAGTTTTCCTGTGTGCAAAATTTGAAGTGTTTGAAAGCAAAATTGTTCAGGTTGTAAAACTGAAACATGCAAGTTGACAATAAAAGGCTTCAATGTGATAGAAGAGAGATATTAAAGCAATTTGCAGTAGACACAGGAAATGAGCGACAAAGAAAAAGACAGGGGCAATGACAGAAGGAACTCTCTAAGAGCAAGATTTCAGACAAAGTAAATGGGACTAATGTCCATAAAAGCCAAAGTGCAGTCATTAATAACCCCACCATCAGTGGGTAGAGGAGAAGTGTTCATGGACTGTGGATGACCGAATTAAAGTGGGATTTGCTTGGTACCTTTAACCAATGAAACATAGAAGGATGAGTGATGAAACCCCAGTAAAGTAAATCATTAATTTTACAGGAAGTCCACAGGTGCACCTTTTCACATTCCAGCAATTTCTCAATCCATCAGTAATTCTCTAAACATTCTTTGTTTCTAATTAAGCAGTTGCCATTACTGATGAAGTGTCTCTCTTCTGGTGGAGATGGTGTTTTCCAAATGCAAGTTTAAACATAAGAAACATCTACTCTCCTTGCCAGTGTTGTAGTCAAGACCACCTAACCGGAGACCAAGACAAGACCAAGACCAGAGTGTATCGAGACCGAGACAAGGCCAAGACTTTTAGGGTCCGAGACCGAGTCAAGACCAATACCAGCGTACCGCGCAACATGACACAATAAAATGTGAAATATGGTCAAAATTACTAATCAAATTGATCTGAAAATTTCACATTCCCATAAAAATACCTAGATATTAAATGCTTAGAGCTGAAATAAATTCAACCAATATTAAAAGCAGAACAAAGTCATTGTTTTGCTTATCTAAAAAGATAACTTACTAACTGCCCATATCATTCATGTCAAAAATCAGCACTGTCCGCACCATTAAACATAGCAATTGAGGCAATGCCCTGATGGAGTAAAGAGAAGTTCAGAAGACTCGGATCATTCGTAAATGTCACATCACCATATCACAGACATTTGGACACAGTGTTGTCCCATATATATACAACACGTTAGTCAACACATCCTCCGTACAATAATTCAGTACAATAAGTGACTTTTTTTCATCACAGATGCTTATGTATCTCTGTACAGCTAGTTTTGCTAACATCACGTCAACGGAGCTTACCTTTGTTTGAGCTTCTTTTCTAAGTGATGAAAAAGGTTAGACATAGTCCCACCGTCTGTGAAACGAATTGCTGCTGAATTAGCTGTCGCCATCGTATTTCTTATGATTTATGCAGCACAATTCTATTACTGACGATTAGACAGACATCTTCTGCCGCTCAAAGAAAACAACTGCGCATGACATGGAACGTTGCATGCAAGTGAAAGGTGGGGAGGCGGTGGCGGGGACTAAGAAACACGTAATTGGTAAATCACGTTATTACTTAGATTTTAATTGGTTTGTTTTTCATCCAGTGAAAACAAACATGTTAACAAATAAACTGAACAGTATGCTCTACTGTTTAGTGATATTTCCACAGTTGCGGTCTTGACTGGTCTTGAAATAAAATCCCGAGTCCTCAGCGCCGAGTCCAAGGCAAGACCGAGACCAAATGCGGTTGAGTCCGAGATGAGATCGAGACCATCAAAAAATGGCCTTGAGACCGGTCCAGAGACCAAGACCGGTCTCGATTACTACAACACTGCTCCTTGTTATAGTTTAGCTGAAGGTTTGCAAACACATTTTTAGTAATTTGTCTCCTTCTGATTGGTTTGACAAACCAGGAAGAGAGAGACATTTTTCGACTAAGATATCACATTGACGTGCCAGCTGAGCACAAAAGACTGTCAAACTGAGGCCAGATTGATCATCTGAACCCTATGAGACCGTTATGGGAGAATCTTCTTTTTTCTCTTTAACACCGCTGGTTGGTTTGAGCCAGCAAATCCCTGACATGGGTCTTTTTCTGTGCAAACCTGTCAGAGACTGTTTATTATTCAGCGGGGAAAGTCCTACAGATAGTCCTGGCAAGTCACACCCTTTTTTCCCTTTATTTCCTGTTGCACTGATACTCACGAACGGTGCAACAACAGAGATTTATTCATCCCAATATTCATGCCTGTGCAGAACAGATTTCTGTTCCCTTCCTCTCATTCCTCAGAGTAAGTGACCCGTGAGAGGTGAGGTCCCTCCCTGGTTGCTGCAGAGCCTGAGATGCAAGAAGACAGAGAGAGATGTTTCAAAGTGAACATGAGGTGGGGATGCTTCTATGGCATTGGCTACCATAAGAAAAGGGCAAATTCAGGTTTCCGTGATGTTGAACTAAAATCTACCTTTTAGAAGCTATTTGCCTTTTTAGGTAAATCAGAATCTCATATACTGGAGATCTTTCAACAAGGTTTCTAACAGTGTGGGTCGATGTAGAGGTGCGGTGGAGACCTCATGGATGCCTATTAGTCCTCCTCCTAATAGGCGTCCATGATAATATAGACTTTCTTGTCTTTAATATTAAGTGCAGTTTATAAAAATTTAGACTAAACAGGCATATACTGTAAATGTGTGTGCATGTAAATGTGTGTGAGTGTGTCGCATTGTGCCCGTTGGTCCTTGTATGGAGCAGATTTGCTGTTTTTGTGGCTCATGTGCATCACGCTCATGTGGCATACTTGTGAGGGTTAGGTTTGTACTGCACATAATGCATTTGTGCTGGCATTGATGATGGAAGTTATTGCAGGAGCATGCTCTCCTCTACAAACTCATTGACATTTTTACACTGCTTTGTTATCAGATACCAATTCGAAGAAGGCATTTAGTTCATTCTGGAGAGGGCACAAATCTAGAAGGGAAATTTTACATCTTTAGGGCAATGGTGGGATCGTGGTAAAATTGAAAAGAACACATTTTTTCAGCAGTACACTGTGAATGTTTCATCTGGTTTAACCAAATCTACCAGAGATCTGAAATATTGGAGTTTCTGCATAATCTACAGGAGATCAAAATTGCTTTGCAAACCTCAGGTCTAAAAAATCTGCATTGGCTGACTTGCTGGACTCAAGAACTTATCTGGTTCAATGCAGATTTCAGAAACTTGCTTTAAAGGACACTCCTACAAAGTTTTTCTTCCCATTGGAAAAAAAGCAAGGACAGAGCAAGTTCAGGCATTGTTTGAAATCAACCATGGACGTTCTTACTGCAGATGGTTACATCAGGCGGAGAACAGCCTTCATCCTCCATGAATACGTGGAGGATGAAGACAGTTTCAATGACTTCTGTAGTGATCTTTTGAGAGTTTCTGTGGAACTCACCAAAGAGTTGGGGGAGCCTACTCTGGATGAGATTCATGCTGAAGGAGGGAAAGCACCTGGCACTGATGGATTCCCAAGTGAATTTTACAGAGCTTTCTGGTCTGACCTCTGCCTTGACCTCATGGAGGTTTATGAGGAGGTTTATCAGGATTTCACAATCTGCAGCAGAGCAGTTCTAACATTGCTGCCAAAGAAAGGTGATCTTCAAAACATTAAAAACTGGTGACCTGTCTCTTTGTATAGTACAGACTATAAACTGTTGTCAAAGGTTCTGGCAAACAAACTGAAAAGGGTGATGGATGAGGTTGTTCACCAAACACAAACTTACTGTGTCCCTGGCAGGTCAAGGTTTGATAATATGTCCCTTAATAGAGATATTTTGGACATTTTCAGATCATTGGGATGTAATGCTGGTTTGGCTTCTTTAGAACAGGAAAATGCTTTTGACAGAGTTGAGCACCATTATTTCTGGAAGGTTTTGGAAACGTTTTGGGTTCTTCTCTGAATTTATTGCCAAGATTATGGTTCTGTATGAAAACATTGAGAGAGCTGTCACAGACCTGTGCTCACTCTTCTTCCTTAGAAGGGTGATCTTTATAAAATAAAGAGTTGTAGACCTGTCAATCCATCATGTACTGGCTATCAGATCTTCTCAAAGGTTCTGGCATGCAGATTGAGAAAAGTGATTGATTAAGTTATACATGCTGATCAGTCTTATTGTATCCCTGGCAGATCAGTAAGAGATAACATCATTTGAGATTATTTGGACATCTTTAATTTATTGGATATAAACTTTGTTTTGATTTCCCTTGACCAAGCATTTCATCTGGTAGAGCACCAACATCTATGGAGCAGTTTGAGAGCTTTTGGCTTCTCCTCTGGTTTCATTGTCATGATTAAAACCCTCTATTGTGATAAGTGTATTGAAAGTCAATGGTGGCTTAAGTGCACCTTTTAAAGTAAAGAGAGGTATTCAGCAAGGTTGTGCAATGTCAGTAATGTAGTATTCCTGACATTGTAGAGTATTGTAGAGTATTGAACCTCAAATCAAAAGAAGGTTACAGGGTGTAAAATTAAATGAAATTCTGTTACCTTTTCAACTTTCTTCATATTCAGATGGTATTAATGTATCTATACCAGGAGAGTCAGATGTCTTTGCTTCAACTAAAATTATTCAATGATTGAGTATAATTTCTTCATCCAAGTTAGTTGGAGCAAGAGTAAAGCTTTGTTAGTAACGAAAAATGGTTTTAAATATTTCGGTGTTTACTTGGGGATCAAATGTAGATCATATAAAATTGGAAAGATTTACTGAACTGATGGAGAATAGGTTGAACAAATGGTCCTGGCTTTTACCACGATTGTCTTACAGAAGCCGCACACTTATTATTAATAATCTTGTTGCTTCAACTTCGTGGCATCATTTATCTATTTTGGAACAACTGGCAATTACAAACTATGAAATTACAAACTATTATTTAAAATTTCTTTTCGGATAGATTGCGCTGAGTCCTGCAGAGTGCTTTGTTTCTACCAAAGGAAGCCAAAGGGCAAAGTTTGATTCATTTAGAAAGTAGGAACGCAACCTTCAGATTACAGTTTTTAGAGAGTTTTGTAGAGACAGGTTACAGAATGTTTTTTTCTTTTTTTAAAAGTTGGTCATTTAGGTTTTGTTAAAACTTTATTTCTGACCACTCAAAAATACAGTGTAAAGTGTTTGTCACCTTTTTATGTTAGTATATTAACATCTTGGAACCTCATGGAAACAAAGAGACTTGAAACATTCACATCTTTAAAATGGCTAATACTGGAACCTGTCCTCAAGGGATCTCATATGGATTCAGCTTTGGACAATATGGCTATGATTTCTGAACTGTTGATGAAAAGGGTGTGGTCATGCTGAAACATCTGCTTGAACTTGTTAGAACTGAAATGGATGATGTCGTTTCCTTACCTCTAAGATTGGAAAATCATTCTCTTTGAACTGTAGGCATAATGCTGGCAAAATTTAAGCAAATGTTATCAGAGACCAACAAAAGACTCATGAAGGGATGGCTTAATGGATCTCTAGCACCTGATAAAGCAGATATTTTCTTTAAATTGTGTTCTAAACCACAAGTGAAAGATTCTGAATGTCCTGGACTTTTTTTAGAGAAGGATAAAAATGAATGGACATTTTTGGATTCTGTGAATGGAAAGATAATATATATGAGATGTGCTAAAATTGAAAATTAAAAAAGATCCTTTCTTTTAAAGTTGGTTTTGAGGTGAAACCTGGATGGGGGTTACTTTACAAGCCAACACTGACTAAAAATATTGGTGATTTATAGTGGAGAATCTTGTACGGGTTTTTTTGCAGTTAATGCTTTTGTTTCTGCTATTAGGCCTGTTGTTTCAGATAAATCTCTCATTTGTTCATTAAGATAAACTATTTTTCATTGTTTTGTATAATGTTTCAGAATTATGGATTTATTTACATCACTAAGAGATATTTGGAAATCATTTGGAGAAAGTTTTACAGAACAGATTTTTATTTTTGGTTTTACATATGACAAAGGGAAGAAGAAAACTGGATGGTTGTTGAATATATTTCTTGGTCAAGCAAAGTTGGCAATTTATTTGAGTAGAAAATATAAAATTAATAAGGAACAGAATACTAATTGCGTAAAGCTTTTTAAGAGTATGGTTAGAGTAAGAGTGATATTATTTAAAAATGATGAACTAAATGTTTTTCAGAATATTTGGGATTATGAAAGTGTTTTATTTATTTTAAATAATTCTGAACTTTCATTTATGAATGTGTCAATTTAATTAAGTTAAGTTAATTAAGTTGTGTTGGATGTTCATATGGATCACTACTGAGTGAATAAATGCGTATTTCAAAAATTAAATCTTTCTTTCTTTCTTTCTTTCTCTCTTTCTTTCTTTCTTTCTTTCTTTCTTTCTTTCTTTCTTTCTTTCTTTCTTTCTTTCTTTCTTTCTTTCTTTCTTTCCTTCTTTCTCTCTTAATAATATCTTGACATAATGCCTGGTCTAGGCTATGATGCTGCAGAGGCCAACCATCCTAACCATCCTCTGGTAAAAATGTTATTTTTTTAAAGTTGAAAGTTAAACTTCCCTGAACAGTTGAGATTTGCTTAAACACAAACTTGTCATGTCTGCTTTTCCATTCAGTCCAAGGTTGGGTGGGTCAAATTATTGTAAGTAGCCTGTTTATGTCCTTCAGAGCTTTGCCTCCTTTCATAACCCCCCACAACCTCAACACACATTTTTTCTATCAGCATCTGCTTCCAGTTTTGATACTGCCACATCACTGTTGAATACATGATCATGTTCCAAGGTGCTCTGAAGGTCTCCTGGGATGAAATGGAAATCACGCTCATTTCAAGGTGTCTGCTTTCCATCTATTAACCACATTTCCTGCGATCTGGTTAGTCCTTAGACATTAGTTGGAGCCTTTTCCTTTAAATGTCCTTCTGCAGCAGAAAGGGAAACACAGTTACACATGAACTGACATTTTTGTGCCTTTATAAGGAGTGATTGTAATTGTTTTTTGTTGCTGTTTTATTTCTCAAATAAATTTTTATTCTTCAATTTTATTTCTGCTAAGAAGATTATAAATATATGATCATTTATAATCACATATGTAATAGAACTGCGTCAGAGTTCACTTCAGTTGAACCTGGGCTTTCTAGCGGTCCAGAGTTCGCTGTATTGGTCCGCATAAGAGTCTGATTAAGCATTCACAGCACCCCAAATGAACAACTTTCTAGGCAAACAAACTAGGGTTCAGTTAAAGCGGACTAAATGGCTGGTGTGAATACACCCTAAATCATTATTTAGCATCTTTTATACAAATTATCAGCCCTGATCAGCCTGCTAATTAAACTCTTGGTGTAACATAAATCCCATTTTAATCTAAATATCTTTAGTCCTGAAACAAACAGTCAGAAAGGTTGGATATATTTAATATGCTCTGAGCATGAAAAACAAACTAAAACTACAGATAGGTAGGATTTTTCGTTTTTGAATCACTTTGCTGTATCAAAGTATCACTGAAAGCTAAAATGTAAGATCAAAATCTGAAGCACTCCCATTTCTGTTTCTGGTGTGGACTAAATACATTCCAAAGGTCAAAGTGGCCTAGGATTGCATCGCTTTTTCCCTAACATATGATGAGGTTATAGGCAATGGTACTTTGTTGAAACCAAACACTGATACTGCAAAGTGATTCAAAAACAAAAAATCCTACCTGTCTGCAGTTTTAGTTTGTTTTTCATGCTCAGAGCATATTAAATATATCCAACCTTTCTGACTGTTTGTTTCAGGACTTTTTTTTCCATTAAAATGTGAAGTTCAGGGACTTAACGTGGTGCTGTAAAATCCAAGCAATAACGTGACTTACTAATTACCTGTGTCTGTTGTCACCCATTGCCTCCTCCTTTCACTCGCACGCGGAGCTCCAAGACATGCGCAGTGGTTTTCTCTGAGCAGGAGCTCATGTCTGTCTAATCATCAGTAATAGAATTCCGCAACATAAATCATAAGATATGGCGACGTGTAAAATCAGAAGCACTTTGTCCAACTTTTAGCGTCACTTGGGAAGGAAGCTAAAAGAATGGTAAGCTATGTGGACGTGATGTTAGCAAAGCTAGCTTTACAGGGACACATATGTTGCATCTGAAAAAAAGTTGTCACTTATGCTCTGAATTTTTGTGTGGAGGTGTTGACTGAGGTGTTGCTTAAATGGGACAACGCTGTGACCAAAGTCTGCAATATAATGATATGACATTCACGAACGATCCGATTCTTCTGGACGAATCTTGAGAGCCGTTCTTTGTTCTTGTGATGCTCTGCGTACACTGCAGTAGCTATCATTACTTTATTTCATTAAAAAATATATAGATTTATTTAATTGGCGAATAAATAAAAGAAGAATGTAAGAATGCAGAGCATGCTCATTGCTCTTTTATTGTTTTCGTCACCTGTCCTGGTGGCAGACATTGCAATGGGAGGGAGGGTGAGAATAGTCACGGTGCTCCTTCTGCTTGGTTACTTCTTGCTTGTTGTGCCTTGTTGTTTACCATTAGGGTATTGCCTTAATTGCTATGTTTAATAGTGCAGACAGTTGTAGTTTCTGACATGGGCAGTATGGGCAACTACCCAGGGCGTTATCTTTTTAGGGATGACATGAGACCTCTGTGGATCGTGGCACAGAGATAGAAGCAAAACAGAATGAAGAAGAGTTTGAAATGATAATGACACTGGTTAAATTTATTTCAGCTCTATGTATTTAATATCTAGGTGTTTTATGGGAATGTGGATCATTCAGATCAATTTGAGAAGCAATTTTGATAGGTGCACTTAATTTTATTGTGTCATGTAGGTCTTGGTCTTGGTCTTGACTTGGTCTCGGGTTAGGTGGTCTTGACTACAACACTGCTACTTGGCTCCTTGGTTGCATGTCCTCCTTCACCCACCTTCTTTCCATCCCCTTTCTGTTGGATTTCTTTCAAAATAAATGCCAATAGTGGCAAAAAAAAAGTGAAGTTCATGCTATGTTAGCACAGGAGACAAGATGTTTCCATTCCTGAAATTATGATGTATAGAATCACATATCTACATCTAAACTATGTTACAGAGACTAAACACAATAAAAACATGCTTAATCTATGGCATTGCTCATTAAAATGGCACATTTCTGATGTATTAAAATTAAATACGATAGGTACATTTAATGACATTGTATTAGTGATTAGATAATGCATTCAGCAAGTACATTTACTTTTAATACTTAAGTATTTTTAAAAGCCAGTACTTTTTACTCTTACTTAAGTACAAATGCTAAGGTTGTACTTTTACTTTTATAGAGTACATTTTTGTCTGTGTATTTGTACTTTTACTCAAGTAAATTTTTGAGTACTTTCTCCACCACTGGTCATAGGTTATCTTACTTGATATTTTACTCTCCAAATCTGGAGAACAGGCTGTCCACTAGTGAGTTTTCTGCATCCCTAGAAGCCAAACAAGTCAACATGCCTGGAGGAACTGCTCACTTTGGGTTAACGTGCTAGAGAACTGACCCATATTCAGTGGACCACACTAATAAATATTAGGCACACACACCCCCACCCCCGCACACACCCCCACCCAAACAGCATATGTGCTGTTTCGCCCTGTTAGCTACAGCTCCCCTACAGCTACAGCATGTCGAGAACATTTCACTGCAGCTGTCATGTCATTCAGTGCACACTTTGATATTTCACTAAATAAATGTTCACATCTTCACAGATTTAATCTCATCCAGCTCCGCCAGCTATTTTAAACAATTTGCTGAGGCAACCCTGCAGTAGGGTGAGATTACACAACCTTCATTTATCGTAAAGGAAAAAAAAAGTCTGCACTTTTAGAAAGCAGTTTCAGCCTTTTCATAGAATTATGTCAATGTAAACTTCACAGTACATTTCCTGTCTGCTTTAATTACGGTTTAATGAGAAACAGTCATTCAGACTGGGCCTTCTACATTCAACCATGTTGTTACTAACAATCCCTGAAACAAGTAAGGACGGAAATTGTGTTTTGGGACAGCAATTTCTTCATCCTTCTATGGAAGTTACCAGCCTTGAATCTCTTTCCTTTTAAAGACAACAGGACAGTTAAAGTATAACACATATATTGCAAACTGATGCTGTATAAATAAACTGAACTGAGGAGAACTGAATTTGAAGCTACCACACAAAAGCCAACTTCGGTGTGATTCCCACTGAGAAAAATCATATGTTCCCAATGAGCCAAATGCTACTAGCTAATTCCTATGGAGGACCAAAACTGACACAAGAAATAAAAGCATAAATATATATTTAGTTTTTTCTTGTCCTTACACAAGTTTACGTCAAGAAATGTATAAATTTTCTTTTTTCATTTCCCCTAAGCATGCGTTTTCCATCAAAAAATTTATATATTTTCTTTTTCATGTTCCCTAAACATGTGTTTTTGTCAAGAAAAGTAGATATTTTGTTTTGTCTTTTCCTTGTACAAGCCCTCCTTTTGTCATTGCCTCCTCTCCTTTTTCTGCTTGTCCTTTTTCTGCTTTTCCCTTTTCTGCTTGCCCTTTTTCTGCTACATCGTTATGTTAATGAGGCAGTGGAGAGCTGCCTTCTATGTCCTGCTCCTCTACTATTGGTCAATAGAGCTTTGGAACCAACGTCACTGCGTCAGACGTGATGCGTTTACGTCTCGCGCAGTCACTCGGTTCCATCTTTACAGGCCACAGACCAAAACAAACATTATCCCTGTGGTTTTCTTGTGTTACTGACTGCAGTGAAGTTAGTTTCGAGTTGGATATTGGATATTCCAATATCCGCCGAGCAAGCGGCGTTTAGCTCAAGGTTGGTCCGACATTAAGACAGTCACAAAGTCGGCCTTCTATCACATGAAGAACATGATAGGACTTATGTCTCAGCGAGATCTAGAGAAACTCATCCATGCGTTTATCTTTAGCTGCATTGATTACTGCAACAGCGTCTTCACAGGTCTGTCCAACAAATCAAACAGCTGCAGCTGATCCAGAATACTGCTGCTCGTGTTCTCACTAAAATCAGGAAGATAGAGCACATAACACTAGTTTTAGAGTTCCTACACTGGCTCCCTATAGCTCAGAGAATAGACTTTAAAATACTGTTAGTTTATAAATCACTCAGCACCACAATACATTAAAGATCTGCTCTTGTTGTTGTATCAACCTTCATGACATCTGAGGTTCTGGTTCTCGTTCTGCTCTGCATCCCCAGAACCAGAACCAAACAAGGAGAAGTAGCATTCAGCTTCTATGCACCCCAAATCTGGAACAAACTTCCAGAAAACTAAAACAGCTGAAACACTGACTTCCTTTAAATCTCAACTAAAAACCCACCTGTTTAGAGTTGTATTTGAAATATTATCACTTTACAAATTTAACATCTTAATGTAATGTTTTCATTGTTCATTCTATGTTACATCAGTGTTTCCCAACCCTGGACCCTGTTTTAGGTGTTTGCTTTAGCACAGGTGATTTCAATTGACAAGTGTTTGCTGAACTGCAATCAGCTGAATCAGGCATATTAAAGCAGAGAAATATCTAAAACATGCAGGGCAGTGTGCCTCGACCAGGGTTGGGAAACACTGTTACATGACTTTGTGTTTTTAATGATGTAGAGTGGGAGGGAAAAAAAAAAAGTATTTAGTCAGTCACCAGTTGTGCAAGTTCTCCCACTTAAAAAGATGAGATAGGCCTGTAATTGACATCATAGGTAGACCTCAACTATGAGAGACAAAATGAGAAAAAAAAACTCAGAAAATCACATTGCCTGATTTTTAAAGAATTTATTTGCAAATAAGGTTGGAAAATAAGTATTTGGTCATAACAAAAGTTCATCTCAATACTTTGTAATAAATGCTTTGTTGGCAATGACAGAGATCAAACGGTTTCTGTAAGTCTTCACAAGGTTGGCACACACCGTTGCTGGAGTGTTGGCCCATTCCTCCAAGCAGATCTCCTCTAAAGCAATGATGTTCTTGGGCTGGGGGCGGGCAACACAGACTTTCAACTCCCTCCAAAGATTTTCGATGGGGTTGAGTTCTGGAAACTGACTAGGCCACTCCAGGACACTGAAATGCTTCTTATGAAGCCACACCTTTGTTGCCCTGGCAGTGTGCTTGGGATCATTGTCATGCTGAAAGACCCAGCCACGTGTCATCTTCAGTGCCCTTTCTGATGAAAGGAGGTTTGCACTCAAAATCTCACACTACATGGCCCCATTCATTCTTTCATGTACAGAGACCAGTCGTCCTGGTCCCTTTGCAGAGAAACAGACCCAAAGGATGATGTTGCCACCCCATGTTTCACAGTTGATATGGTGTTCTTTGGATGCAACTCAGCATTCACTCTCCTCTAAACACGACGAGTTGTGTTCATACCAAACAGTTCTACTTTGGTTTCATCTGACCATATGACATTCTCTCAATACTCTTCTGGAACATCCAAATGCTCT
>CAEGAE010083413.1:0-22656 GCA_903067095.1 Girardinus metallicus | reverse complement strand
CATGAGTTCATGTTCAGGTAATGAAAGTTAAGGTAGCATAACTAACCTACTACCCACTTTTTTATTAAAGCTTTTTACTGACCTGTGAAATGTGATCCCCTTGGACCTTGTTATCTTGCTATAGTAGTGTTGACAGTTAATATCAAAACTTTACGTCCCTTTTTCAGATTCTTTGCTTGATTGTGTCGTTTCCCCGACCACCGACTCAATGTATTATATTCCTGACTCAATGTAAAGCAACAGCGCATGTGGCGCACTGCAGTGCACTGTAAGTCACGTGACTTACAATCCACTAGATCACTGAGCGGACTTGCCATTTACGTTCTTCCAAACAGCTGTACGCTGTTAATGCAGCGTGCAGCTGCTGCCGAGTTACATAAATGCAGGCAGATAGAAAAAAAAAAAGGTGCAGGAAATATTGGTGGGGACTGTCCCCTTCATGCCAGAGTTGGTGGGGACATGTCCACACCAGTCCTTCAGGAAGTTACACCTATGCCTGACACAAGCTTCCATGTTGTGAAGAGGCAGGTTATTGGCCAATGTTTGGATGGGATTGCTCCCTTGTGAGGATCTTTCATTGCAAGGACTGTGGTCAGTCATCTAAGGTGGGTCCCGTTTTTCAGCAGTTGGTTAATTTGTCCTACTAGGCTCACATAGAGATATAAACTTCTTGAGCCAGTAGGTGTAGATCACACTTGGTGCTGTCCAGTTCTTCATAGCTGAGACTCTTTGTTGGATGTCTGCAACAAAGACATCCAACATGAGCATCACATAAACTCCAGTGATGCTCACTAGAGTTTATTTATTGAGGTTAGTGTGGTCTGCTCTTGGGCCTATTAGCCGGTGTGCTTCATTGCTATACAATGCTCCCTTCTCCCCAATACATTTATAGTATCGTTCAGACTTCAGTTTTGGTGGGTTCAGTTATGCGTTATACCTTGCCACTGTGAGTACACTTAGCTGGTTCGGTGACAAGCAGCCTGTTTATTCATCTGGATTGTCTCCTATTCGTTCTTGAAGGGTCGCCTTGAGCTTACATGTTTCTGGCTAGAGCTATGATGTCACATGCAGTGTTTGTCACATCCAGCCTAAAGTCTTGGTGGATATTACGTCTTTTGCAGGGTTTTGTCATTTTTTACAGAAAAGAATCCTGCCTTAGACATGTAAGTATTGCTGAATGGAACTTCCATCAGTGTGTGTTTGGTCAGTCTGGGTGCAAATATATGCTTGTTGACAAACCACAACTTTTTATTCATTTTCTTGGAATGTTGTTTTTGATAGAGAATCAACTTGGAGATCACAAAGCTCTTCTTCACAGCCAAGGTGTTCCACGTCTTTGATAGTGGAAATATAACACTCCATCACTCATGTTTCTCTTGACAAATGCTCATTCATGTTGACAAAGCAGCTTTTCAATTTCTCAGAGCAGAAATCGCTGGATAAACTCTGTGGGTAAAGATGTACGAATAGTGCTGGCTGACTGCTTCAGTGGCAACTACAGCTACTCTCTTATCCACATTTATTCAACCTAGTATTCCAGCTTGCACACAAAATTGATCACCTTCCTTGCACTGCAGGCTTGTTTGCCTTGCTTGCCTGCTAATTCCTCCTTACCCACTGTTTGTGATGCTAAGGATCTCTGTCAACTGGTCTCTTAATGCAATTGGTCAAATTTTCTTGACAGGAAGACTGGGCAGAGGAGAACCAGCTTGTTCTGACAGCACATATTCAGGTGGATGTGTTATTGGATACATGGAGTAAATGGAAGCAATGTGTCTGTCGTTTTTGTCCATTGAAGACACTTGAAGATTTGTATTTATTTGGACGTTTGATAACAGGATTTCTGCTGTTTGTAGTTGGCAGCTACTTGGCATTTCAGAAAATTCAGAAGATGTTGGAAGCTGTTTCGGCCCTTGTCAAGTTGCCTGACCAGTGTGATGGTTTGGACCAACTAGCGAATGGTGAGACTAACATCCAGCTTGGGAGCAGAGCCGCAAGCTGGATGGAATTCTTGCAGAAATTCACAGGTTTTTGTAGTTGAGGGCAGTACCCCCCCTAGGGTGAAGTTATTTGGTCACTTCTATTCTGCACAGTGTTTTTTGGGAACAGGACAGTTTTCACTTTATCCTATGCAAGCACCCCATACATCAGTTTCCCAAATTACGGGCAGCTGGGTTGGTTAAGCTCTTTTCAGCCTTAAAAGCCAATACTCAAAAAATTTATATGTGGTTTTATACTATTTGCTTCTTGCTCTTTCAAAGGCCTTTCTGATGTCTGTGGATCTTTTTGACAGTGACAACTGTTTTTTCTTCTCAAAATACTCCTGAGTTTTACCAATAATGTCATGATGATTAGTGTTTTGGTACTGTCCAAGTTCACTTAGTTTCATGCTGGTGAAACTAAGTGAACTTAGTGAAGCTAAGTGAATCTTGGTTTCACTTAGCTTCTATTTCAAATTACATACTTAGGCTGAGAAGTGACCTTTTTTACATAAATTCAATTTCAAAGTCAATAGAGTTTAATTGTTCAAATTCTTTCTTTGCTTTTGTACTGATCGTTTTTATACAAACAATTTAGTGATATTTACACAACCTCTTATAAGATGATGTTATGCGCCAGCTTAACATTATCAAGGTAAAGGGGGCACAAGGCTCCGCCACGTTGGGAATCATTGACTTAACTCATATACATGGTGGTCTAAGTCACTGATGCGATATTTAAATATGTGGGGAAAACAAGGTTGTTTTGCTAAAATCACTAAAGCAACTCAAATTATTAAACAAATATGAGTAAACCTAATCTGTACTTTTAGTTTGCACAATTTTGACTGGCCAAAGTTCCCAGTTTAAACATGGGTTTTTGATTTGTAGTTGAGGGTGTAGATATTTCTTTTAAAGATACCAAACAAGGTACAGATTTCTACCAACCTCAACGGACAGTGTTCAGTTTTTTTGGCTATGAACACATGTGATGCTGTAGTCACGTTTGGTGTATGTGCGTGTTAGCACCTCTCAATGAAGCATGAGTACTGAATCCTGATGGGGAAACCTTCTTTTCGGATGTGAATTGTCTCCAGTACGCCTGAGTGTCTCAGCTGAAGAGACATGTAGTCTATATCAAAGATCCCAGGAAGCTGACAAGAGACAAATTAGATACAGCACTCAGTCACATTTCAACAGCTCATCAATTCTGTTGCTTACAAAACAATAGCCATTTAATTGCCAAATCTTTTGTGTGTTATATTTCTGTGCTGTGCTCAATTCAATTTATAAATGCTTTGTCAATGTTGATAGATTTTCTCCACTATAGTAAATATAATTAAATATAATTATACAATATTAAATATGAAGAAAATGTATGTTTATGAAATTTATTGCATTCTTAACAAGCAAAAGTGGACCACTGTCTACTGTAATGGAAGTTTGCTTGTCATTTTACATGAACAAGAAAGAGGAATACAATTGATAACACATAGCTTCCATGTTGTTTCCCATATGAGATGTAACAGATGCTTTTTAGATTTAGCATTTTCACAGTGTTGAATTAAAAAGCCATAAAAATGAAATGGCCTGAAAACAAAGTTGAGTTACTTCACAAAATTAGGCTCTGCACCTCCATATCCAGTTATAAGGGGTGTTGCCATGTACATTTTGATTTTAAAGCAGAAGCTAAAGGAAATGTTTTGTATTATAGTAATGTTTACCTTCACAAAATTTGGCTTCAGACAATGGATGATGGTAGTGTTGCATCTAAGAATGTAAAAAGAACATTTGGATTAGTCTCTCAGCTAGAAGGATAACCTTTAAATCAAGATAAAGGCAGTAATATCTGATCCTGAACTTAATCCTTTCTTAGCGATTGCTAAATTTTTGCTAAATTAAAATTGAGGAAATATAAATAATTCCTACATCTATTTAAAATTTGCTTACTCAAAGTGAGTATGGAAAGTATTCACACCCGGTTTCATTACAGCTATTTGTTAAAAACAAAAAAAGTTAATGTCATTTCTCAGCATCCCATCTTGACAGAAAAAACAGAAATGTAGAAATTTTGCAAATTTCTTTAAAAAGAAAAACTGAAATATGACATGGTCATAAGTATTAAGACCCTTTCTTCAGTATTGAGTAGAAACACCCTTTTAAGCTAGTACAGCCACGAGTCTTCTTGGTAATGATACAAGTTTTTCACACCTGAATTTGGGGATCCTCAGCCATTCAATGCAGATCTTCTCCAGTTTCGTCAGGTTTGATGGTGAATGTTGATGGAGGCATGGTCAGGTCTCTCCAGAGATGCTCAATTTAGGTCAAGGATCTGGCTGGGCCAGTCAGGAATGGTCACAAAGTTATTCTGAAGCCACTCCTTTGTTATTTTAGCTATGTGCTTCAGGTCATTATCTTGTTGGAAGGTGAACCTTCAGCCCATTTGAGGTCCAGAGGACTCTGGAAGAGGTTTTCTGTCAGGATATCTCTGTACTTGGCTGCATTTATATTTACTTCAATTCCAACCAGTCGCCCTGTCCCTGCAGCTGAAAAACACCTCAATAGCATGATGCTGCCATCACCATGTTTCACTGTTGGGATTGTATTGGGCAGGTGATGAGCAGTGCCTGGTTTTCTCCACACATACCACTTAGAATTAACATTGAAAAGTTCAATATTTGTTTCATAAGACCAGAGAATCTTATGTCTCACAGTCTGGGCATCTTCCATGTGTTTTTTGGCAAACTATCTGTGTTTTCATATGTCTTGCTTGCACTAAGGCAAGGCTTCCATCCGGCCACTCTGCCATAAAGCCCCGACTGGTGGAGGGCTGCAGTGATAGTTGACTTTGTGGAACTTTCTCCCTTCTCTCTACTGCATCTCTTGAGCTAAGGTCTATGAAGAGTTCTGGTCATCCCAAACTTCTTCCACTCAAAGATCATGGAGGCCACACTGTGCTCTTAGGAATCTTGAGTTCTGCAGAAATTCTTTGGAACTCTGGCCAGATCTGTGACTTGCCACAATTCTGTCTCTGAGCTCCTTGGGATGTTCCTTCAACTTCATTATTCTCATTTGACTCGACATGCACTGTGAGCTGTGAGGTCTTAGACAGATGTGTGCCTTTAATAAACAAGTTCAATCAATGAAGGAGTAGAAACATCTCAAGATGGATCAGAAGAAGTGGACAGCATGTGAGTTAAATATGAGTGACACAGTATGAGTGAATACTTATGACCATGAGATATTTCGGTTTTTCTTTTTTGATAAATTTTCAAACATTTCTACATTTCTGTTTTTTCTGTCAAGATGGGGTGCTGAGTGTACATTCATAAGAAATAATATGAACATGCCTCCAATAAAACAGAGTGAAATATTTAAAGGGGACTGAATACTTTCTGTGCCCACTGTATGAGAGCAGAAATTACATTCTGTATCACCCAGTCTGTTATTTGCAACATCTGAATTACTTCAAAGGAACTCAGAATTTCTTCTCTTTGCAGGAAACAGGATGCAAAGAATTCCATGGACACAGTAATAATTGACCCAGGTCAGGCACCAGTGACCACTGCAAGGCTATCACTCTGCTGTGCTATTTGTGTGATCCCCCGACCTACCACCAGAAATCTCATACGTTCCAGGTCAAAGCTGAGCTACACACCCGGTGTCAGAAAGTAAAAGTGTGATATGCACAGATATCCTGAACAAATCCTGCATTAGATCACATCCAAATGCTAAAAGACTCATCATTCATGTAGGCACAATATCCCCGAACAACAGTCTGAACTCGAGACACAGGATTTCAGCCATCTACTCAATACCATTATATGGTTCCAACTTCAAGTTTTATCTCTGGCCCACCTTGAAGTATTAGAGAATGTTAATTTGTTGGCTTCTTACAGGTTGTTCTGCTTTTACGCCCCACAGCCAAATGATAATGCTGTAGATGCCCATTATCTTCCAGCCCACAGGTGGTCAGCCCAATCTCTTTGATGTTAAAAAGTCAATAGAATGTGACTCTCCCAAATGACACTGCTTGAAATCTGAGACACAACTGTTTGTGATTTGCCAATAAATTGTAAACCGATCCCCCAGTTGGGAAGGGGAGAAACTTTGTGCCACTATATGTGTGTTGGAATTCCTGTTAATACAGGAGAAATCTTGCAGGTACACTGATTGTGATTACTCCATCTGCTTAGGTATTTTAAACAGTTAAGGACTTGTTGGCAGCTAATTTGTGCTTGGCACGGATTCAGAGGTCAAAGTGAGGCACTTGGCTTGGGGCCGAAGTATTCTGGTTGAGGACCAGCTTCTTTAGTATTTTAAATATTATACACCTCTGGCAGTACAATAAGATGCTTCAACATGCTGCTCAGCTCAAACACCAGGGATGTCTTCTGTTTACAGACACCAAAATGTAAGGTTTTATTATGAAAACTTTTGATTTTTGTTCTGCATAGGGGGCTGATGACCTACATTTGAACAAGTCAGGAACCTGTGTAATGTTAATCTAATGAAAATAATTTCTCTCAACTTTACGATTCTAGATCTCAGAAGTGCATACATTGAAAATTATGTAGAGTTAACTTCTATGAGCATTTTTGATCTTTAAAGCAGTCTGCAGCCAAGTTGCTACAGAGGTTAAACAGTCAGTTCAAGGTTTGCCCTGGAAAACTTGCTTCAAAGGTCTCTGCACGGCCCTGAACTGAACTAAGGTAACACAGAAGGCAGATCTACAAAAATAAGAAACTAAGGAACACAATAATAATAGAACTAGAATCAAATACTCAACGCACCAAAATAACACAATCCAGGGACCTGACAGTCACAGTCTCACCATTTTACTACTGACTGAAATCTACATGGTCCTGGCTCCTATTTTTTTTTCTTTTAATTTTTATACACACAGTATAAAACATGGCCAGTCTATCACCATTACCAAAATAATAATGTAACAGGCTTAAAACACAGTAAGTTTTAAGCCAGTTAGTGAGAAAAGCCGGACAGTGAGAAAAAAGGTGTATGTTTCCTTATATTTTGTGTAAGTGTATTTCTGTTTTAAATTGTATGTATAAGTCTTTAACTTTCCGATTCCCCTTTATATTTTACAATCTAATCCCTACATTTACCAGGATTAAAATGTTTCCCCAGATTAAGAACGTAACTCTGGAATTGTCTCTTGGTTAATGCTTATCGAGGAGGAGGGTGATTCTGTAAGCACTGTTAAATGAGCTGCCATGTAGTACCACATGGGATTGGGGATCAGAAGTCCTCCACTATAACCATACATATATAGCAACTTTTGACAAAGCCTTGATTTCATGTTCTTCCAAATAAATTGAGTAAAGGAATTATTAAATTTATTATAAGACGTTTACCAGTGGTAGAGTCTGAAAATAGCGTAAATATATTGGTAAAATGGTCATTTTTATAAAAAAATTATTAATCAACTCATATATACTACTAAATTAAATGATCTTGCAACTTCTTCTAACAAGAGATCATAGTTGCAATAATAATTTCATGGAGTAATTTTAAAACCTAAAAAAAATATTTACAATCTTCTGTAGTTGTTGTACACAGAGAATTTACTACAGTGGCCCTGAGGTGCAAAATGTTAGAAATTTTAAGGTTTTATCATTTTGTTTATTTTATCTTTTATGTTATCTTTTATGTTTGTATGATCAAGAATGTTCAAAATATAACTGCTGTGCCCAGGGCATACATTTTTACTAGTTTTTACTTTTCCTCAAGTAGTGTTTTGTTTTCTTTGTTCATGGGATTGGGGGTGGGTTGAGTCTCACCTTTGTCTCAATAAACACCCCACCCTTTTGTGAGGGAGTCAGAGATTGTTGACCTATGGGCCTGAGCGGTTCGGAGGCCAGTGATCTCTCCCTTTGCAAAGGTAGGCCATAAAACTCATGATCTTTGTGTGATTAATTTTATAGATTTAAAACACCCCAACACAAACCACTTCAACAAATTCAAAAACACAACATTAACATAGCACAATTACAAATTCAAAAACACAACAACATTAAGGAAGCACAATCACAAATTACAAAAATGCTACAGCACTAACAAAACGGAATAGGTATGTCCCAGTGAGAGACCTGAGAAATCGCTGATTGGACAATAGGCAATACATATGCGCTGAATCCTACTTACGTCGCCGCCATCTTGAAAGTGGTCTAGTTTCAACCGTTTTACAGTACAAAGTGGACCCACTGCCTTTACCTTTCACAGATAAGAATTAAAGATAATAATAATGTAAATTTACGAGCAGAATTTCTTGACTTTGTGGTCAGTACTGTGCATTTCTGTGGTGAAACAAACTTTTAAACAACCAAGAAATATTTCCTTTGTAACTAAATTGGCCCCGTCAACTACTCTGATTATAGCTTAGCTAACTTTTTTTTATACTGTGTAGTTTTTCTAAAGACGGAGAGGCAATGAGAAACCTGTAATGGGCGCTTTGCCGTTTGTTTTTTGTTGCCATGGTTACCTAGGAGTTGGCAAGACAAGTAGCTGTTTGTTTGTGGTCAAACATGGTTACTTTAAGGTAAGTCAATTTTCTGTAAGATGTTTCTTAAAATTTACGTAGATTAAAATAATTTGTTTAATATAACAGCGAACCTGAAGTGGACTGAAAGTACATTAATCCAGAGAGTAGCGCGGAGACCGGGGGATTCTGTCAGGACAGTCCATAAAGATCAGAGCTGGAGCTGTTTTTCTTCAGACTTCTGTTTCGGAGCTCATCTCCGCAATGTCTGTGTTTACATGCCAAGTCAATGCCCCGATATGGTGAAGATATGTTTTTTTTTTTCTGAAAGTGAATGATTCAGGGATGTATTTTCAATTACACTGTTAAATAAATTTTATCATTCACTTTAACCTGTGGCTAGCCAGATGTCTCAGAAGGCCCAGTCACCGAACTGCTCCCAGCTTAACCAGCAGACTGCCTATGCTGCCAGACTGTGCTCTGTGTTGCCAGTATAATATAAATACATTTGTACACTTTTTTTCTCACTTTTTGTGCATTTTAAGTGAAATATCTCAATTTGAAGTAGTAGGGTATTATGACAGTTTATGTAAAGAAATTAAAAATAGTTTAGCTGTTAGATTTCATTCACACTGCTGCCCATAGCACAGTTGACATATTACACTGTAATAAATATTTTTAAAGTAAAAATATGTAGCTAAAGTTTGACAACTATTATCAAAGTTTGTCTTTACAATAAAGGCCTAAAAATTTTAATTAAGTTTTTCTATTCATATCTTGAAATAGCAAATCCACATTGAATTATGGAATTGTGTTAATATGTTCATGAATACACCACTGTAAAGTGGCGTGTGTGTGTGTTCATCAATAAAAACGATTTATCAGAATCAACTGTATCAAATGTAATTATTGTACCCCACAACAATTAAATAATCACATCAAAAAGTTCATTCCTATATATAATACTGTGTGAGAGATTATGTCATTGACATTCATTAACTTAAAATACTTTGCAGAACGGCACTTTACGAAGTTCGGTCCATTTACTTGTATTAGCTTGCTGGCAGATGTTGCACTCACGAAACAGACAGGAGCCCTTCTTTAGTTTCGGCAACTTTATTTGCCCCACGCTGTGTGTATTGTTTTTGGATTTGTTCTTCTCAGAAACAGCCAGGCACAAACACACAGAAAACCGTTACAATGTTTCTTCTTTACCGCGCTACAACGTTACAACTGACCAACTGACACACTTCCGCTCCCCAACCAATCAACGACGCAGCACACAGCTCAGGCTCTGCAGTGCCTCTGCGGCTGAACAAAAACAACTGGGCCAACAAAATATATTAAGTAAATGAATAGAGTGTTTTATCCGTAAATTAAAAAAAGTAATAATTTAAATAAAATACTTCTAGGATGCAACACAGATAAGCCACTTTCAATATGGCGGATGCTACAACGTATCGCAACAACAGGCCGACCCGCTCAAGCGATAACTTTCCGTTATCGCTGATTGGACGACAGCGACCTGAGAGATCGCTGTCGTCCAATCAGCGATCTCTCAGGTCTCCAACTGGTACACACCCTTTCCGTTTTGTTAATGTTGTAGTGCTTCGTTCATGTTGTGTTTTTGAATTTGTAATTGTGCTTCGTTCATGTTGTATTTTTGAATTTGTAACTGTGCTCCGTTAATTTTGTTGTGTTTTTGAATTTGTAATTGTGCTTCATTAATGTTGTGTTTTTGAATTTGTAACTGTGCTCCGCTAATGTTGTTGTGTTTTTGAATTTGTAATTGTGCTTCGTTAATGTTGTTGTGCTTTTGTAATTTGTAATTGTGCTATGTTAATGTTGAAGTAGTTTGCACCTCAGTGCCACCGTAATTTGCAATGGGAATTGGTCTCTGAATGAGAAACATTAATACTGTTTGCAATAATGTGTTTACAGTATATACAGCACCAAGCAGGAGCATGGGCTGAGGTGGTTATGTTACAGTGAGTGTTTGCAGCTCAGTTGCTGCCTTTGGCACAGCTGCAGTGGAAGATGAGACAAACTAATGACTAATAACCCCTGAATTAAACACATAGGAAATGAAACAGGATAACAAAACTAAATAACAAAAACCTAAATGTTACAGCTCCTCTTACCCGTCCCATCATGCACAAAGCGCAGGCCAGTCAGTTGGATTTTAAGACGATTTACTGAAATTAGTGGTTGAGAAACACAAATGGCGCAGTTAGCCTCCCTACTGGTTAACCCATCACTCACAGCAGAGGGCTGAACAGACTCCGTAATTTACAAATACAGTGAGTTTACATAATTCTTTTTTTATGACATATGATGGTATTGTGATTTTGATAATACGTCTTTAAAATAAATTTAACACAATTTTTTTTCTTTGTTTTTTTTTATATAAATTAAATAGAAAAATAAATACAAACAGCAGTCAAAATTAATTATTAAATTACTTAAGAGCACCCTCTGGTGGTTCACAGAAAATAAAGCTGGCCACGTCATGTCGTCATAGAAACAACTAGCAAACAAACTGACAGACTGGTAAACATAACTGACAACTGACAAACATAGTTGACAACATAAATTACTGACATTTAATGTAACATAATTACCTCAAATTAGTGGTTGAGAAAACACAAATGGCGCAGTGAGCCTCCCTACTGGTTAACCCATCACTCTGTGTAATGCAACAAAGATCCAAGTTACCCTTTGAACACAACCTCCAACACTATTCAGAAGAGAACCGGACTCGATCACTCACCACAGCAGAGCGCTGAACAGACTCCGTGGAATTCTCGGTTTTCCCCCATATTTATAGGTCAACCAGTAAGGGGTGTTAAAACCACTCATCACAGGACAATTATAAAACATTTTAGCAGGAATTTCATTTGTATATCTAATACCCGTTACATAAACACTAAACTAGAAATCTAAATATAGGAGAGTAGACCACAAGAAGACTAAAGAAACTTAACACAAGAAAATGGTGGGGCACACTGATCTGCAATTATTAATGAACAAAAAATAATCCAAAAACAAAACCAGAGCATAACCAAAACACAAGGGCTGATCATACATGATGCTATCAAATTCAGGGCCCTAAATTAACATACACCCACATTTGTCACTAACCGCATACTCGTTCATAACAGTACGTTTTGTAATCAATGCTTACTGTATTTAACACATACTTGACTGCAGTGTTGTAGTCAAGACCACCTAACCCAAGACCAAGACCAGAGTGTATCGAGACCGGGACAAGACAAAGACTTTTAGGGCCTGAGACAAAGTCAAGATCAAGACCGAGGGAAGTCGAGACCAAGTCAAAACCAAGACTTTCGTCCTGCGCTACATGACACGATAAAATGTGAAATATGATCAAAATTGCTAATCAAATTGATCTGAAAGATTCACATTCCCATAAAAACACTTAGATATTAAATACTTAAAGCTGAAATAAATCTAACCAATATTAAAAGCAGAACAAACTCTTCGTTCTGCCCTGGGCATTTGCCCATATCATTCATGTCAGAAATCACCACTATCTGCACCATTAAACATAGCAATGAGGCAATGGCCTGATGGTAAACAACACTCAACTATGAACACTGACCAAAGAGCAGCAAGCAATTAGTTGCACAAGGCGCTCACCATGACTATTCTCACCCTCTCTCCCACTGCATGAAGCCAGGCAGCACAGTGCTGTAATGTCTGCCATCATGACATCATGGCAAACATTACAGCTGCCATTTTGAACGAAAACCATCAATGAGCAATGCACATGCTCTGCGTGCTCTTTCGTACTTGTGTTTTATTAATTTGCTAATTAAATAAATATCAATGTATATAATTAAATAAAATAATAGCTACTGCAGTGTATGCAGAGCATTACAAGAACAAAGAACGGCTCTCAGTGAGGCTCCAGTCCTATCTTCTTAGTAAAGAGAAGTTCAGAAGACTGTCGTATAACTATATTGCAGACTTTTGAGCACAGTGTTGCCCCATATGTACGAGATGTTAGTCAACACCTCCGCACAATAATTCAGCGCAGTGAGTGACTTTTTTTCATCACAAATGATGAAACAGCTAGCTTTGCTAAAATCACGTTAATGGAGCTTACCTTTCTTTGAGCTTCTTTTCTAAGTGACAAAAAAAGTTAGAAGTAGTCCCTACCGTCTGTGACAGCGAAGCGCTGCTGAATTAGTTGTCGCCATCGGATTTCCTATGATTTATGCAGCGCAATTCTTTTACTGACGATTAGACAGACATCTTCTGCCACTCAAAGAAAACCACTGCCTATGTCGTGGAGCACCGCATACGAGTGAAAAGTGGGAGGAGTTGGGGGGGAGTAACAGAACTACGTAATTGGTAAGACACGTTATTGTTTGTATTTTAATCGGTGTGTTTTGTATCCAGTGAAAACAAACATTAACAAATAAATTGGACGGCATGCTGTAAGTTTAGTGATATTTACACAGTTGCAGTCTTGACTGGTCTTGAAATAAAATCCCGAGACCTCAGCGCCCGAGACCGAGACAAGACCGAGAGCAAATGCGCTCAAGTCCGAGACGAGACCGCGACCATCAAAAAATGGTCTCGAAACCAAGACCGGTCTCGAGTACTACAACACTCCTTGACTGCAGACCTTTGGTGATAATGTTCCATTTATTATGGTTGAAAAGCAACTCTTAGCCAGTTGGGTTTTCAGTCTAAACTTAAAGGAATTCAGTGTTTCAGCTGTTTTACTGTTTTCTGCAAGTTTGTTCTAGATCAGTGGTGCACAGAAGCTCAATGCTACTTCTCCATGTTTGGGTCTGGTTCTGGGGATGCAGAGCAGACCAGAACCCAAAGACCTGAGAGGTCTGGAAGCTGTTCAGTGATTTATAAACTAACAACGGTATTTTAAAGTCTATTCTCTCAGTGTAAGGACTTCAGAACTGGGGTGATGTGCTCTATCTTCCTGGATTTAGTGATAATGTAAGCAGCAGCATTTGGGATCAGCTGCAGCTGGAGGATTTTTTTAGACAAACCTATGAAGTGAAGACACTGCAGTAATTAATGCAACTAAAGATAAATGCGTGGATGAGTTTCTCTAGATTTTGCTGAGTCCTCAAATCCTGGAAATGTTCTTCAGGTGATAGAAGACCGACTTTGTAACTGTCTTTTCGTATTTCTGAATTTCAGGTCAGAGTCCATCACTACATTCAGATTTGAGGCTTGATCTCTAGTTTCCAGCTGTTATAACCTGAATCTGTGTATTGACTCAAGATTGTTCTCTTTGGAACTAAAGATAATAACTTCAGTTTTGTTTCTGTTTAGCTGGAGAAAGTTATGGCACATTCACACATTTATCTGTTCTTAGCAGTGCTTGGATGGATATTATAACCATCCAGCTCATCATTAGAGCGCACTCTCGGAAGTGTATTTGCGCTGTAGTTCATCGGTTGGACTTATCTACATTAACCTAACTTAATTCTTTTGCTTTAGTTATGAAAACTTACTTTCATGTCTTCAATTAACTTAAAAGTTACACATTTTTAACTTTTAACAGTTTACTTTGACTTTATTTCAAACAATAAGTTTCAAATGCTATGTTCATATCCTAAGTCTGACATCATGATGCAAGTTTCGACAGGGACAGCCGCATGTCTTCCCCTTTTTCATTACCCACTGTTCTGTCTCACCCTTTTAAAACAACAGATCATTTATTAGTTTACTTCTTTATTTTAAGTAAGGTAAAGTAATTTTATTTATGTAGCACATTTTCAGTAATAAGGCAATGCAAAGTGCCTTACATGAATTAGAAGGAAATACAACAAAACAACAAACCAAAGTTATAAGAAGAAAAGAAGAAAAAAGAAAACAAAAACATATAATATGTTTAAGAATAAGTAATCCGTGATGTATAAACTAGAGGTTTTTCTGGATTTTTGTTCTGATAATGTTAATCTAAGGTAATGAGTAGTTTCTCTAAATAAACTAACTTCTCTGGATTATAGGTTTGTTCTAATTCCTGCTCTGGGTTGAGTGAAGTATATGAACTAAATGTTCCTGTTCTGGGTTACTAGGGAAAATAAGAATAGGTCCTCTGGATCTTTTTTGTTCTAACTAATTGCTTTGATTCCTGTTCTGGGTTGAGTGAATATATAAACTAGATGCTCCTGTTACAAGCATAAGTGCTCCATAATTTAGAAGCTAGAAAGAGTTTCTCCAGATAGACTAATAGGACTTTCTCTGGATAATAATAAGCTAAATACTGGTCTAAAGTAATGAGTATTCCACAGTTTCTAAAAATAACAATAAACTAGACAGACAGTCAGGGCAAAAAATTACACATCAACTACAAATAGCACAAGTAGTTACATTCAGATAATAATGCTGGCAAAGACGTTGAGGTCAGAGGGTGTGTTTTGTCTGTAGCCATGTATGATGTGTATGCAGATGTCTCGTTACAGCCTGTTCTCCCAAAAAAGTCTCTGATAAGGTGGTATTATCGAAGAATAAGTCCTTGAGAGTTCAGCCATACAATTCCATGGGTTACTTTGGGAGAGGTGAGGAGATGTGAAGGAGCAGTTTGTTTACATAAACTCCAGGAGATTTGAGATAGCCAGCAAGCTAAGGCCAACACAAGGGAGCCAGATTTAATTAATTTTCTTTAGACAAACTCATTTTCTTTAGATTGGACAGACTTAAAATTCCAATCTGCCCCCGAGTTTCAACCAGTACATCTCTGTTCATTCCAATCATTCAAATTAGCATGGTGGTTCCCACCAGGCTGGGACTAGCAACTTCTCCAAGATCCATTCCATTCCGCTAGTGAGTTTTAGCATACAGAGTTTGCCCCACAACATGTCAGTCTGAGTGTTTGCTAGTTGGTCCAATCCATCACAAATTTGTCAATATGCCAGGTGTCCGTCAACTCCAAACAGTAGAGATCCTGTTATCAATAATCCAAATAAATCAAGGATGTATCCCTCTGGGGACAAGTGGTATGTGTCCCACTTGTCCCACTGTGGGGACAAGTGGGCTCTCCTCTGCCCAGTCTTCTCATTGAGAAAATTTGACCAATTGGATTGAGAGACCAATTAACCACATCCATAATTTGTAGTTTTGGATAATGTGCAAAGAAAGGCTCCAAAAAAGCAACACAAAGAAAAAACATGCAAAGTGAGAATGAGTAGGGAGGGAAGAAGAGGAAAAAAAGCATCCGCCTTTACCGAGAGCTAGAGGGGAAGTAAACTAAGTAACTATGGCTTTGACTAAGACTGACTCAAATAAGTTAAGTTAAGCCATCTTAATAAATTCAGTTGAATAAATGTAGTTGAATTACTTAAAATTGAAGCAATTCAATTAAGTTGGTTCAACTTTTCTTTTTTCAGTGTACAGGATCTTTTGAAAAACTAAAACAACATGTTAAAGCATATATTTAAATGTAATTTTAGATATTTTAGTTTTTTAGTTTGGAACAACTTAAAAGTTTGAGCTGACTTTAGTCAAAGAGTTTTTAATTAGTCATTAGGAAACAATAAATTATTTCTGTAAGAGCGGCAAATTTGTCATGGTAAACACACTGAATGAATTAAGTCATAAAAAATTTGTAAATTGAGTTGGATAAACTTAAAGAATTTAGTTGGATGATCATAACATATTGAGTTAGATGAACATAATGAATTGAGTTGGTCAGACGTAGGATACAAAACTGGCATTGAACTCAATTGATTCAAGTCAAGTCAAAGTAAAAAGTTCCTTTAAGTTAAAGATTTGTAACTTTTAAGATAATTGAACACAAAAAAGTAAGTTGTCATCAGTAAACGAAAAGAATTAAGCGAGATTAATGTAAATAAGTCTATAACGTGAGCGACAGCCCAAATACACTTTTTAGAGTGTGAGGACCAAGGTTCAGAAATATGTTAGACAGTGTAGGAGACCAAAAATAATATTTGTCCTGAGTAGAAGTAAATGTTTGATGGATGTCTTTTGATTACTTTCCTTCTTTATTTGTTTTTCATGAACTTGCATCTTGCTAGTTTATTTACTGATTCAGGGTTTACAAAGTTCAATTGGAACAGATGGAATTGGTATGCATATAAGTGGACTTTAACCTGAACCAGATACTTCAATAAAACTCCAAACTGAATTTGAATTATAAGCTGTCTTTTCTCTGTGTTGTGCCTGAGATGACTTTATTTGGAATAAGGACAGTAGAAATGAACTGATTTAAAGTGATTTCTACCTTTCCATACGGGTAGTAAGTTCAGTGAGGGACTGCAGAAAGTGTGAAGCAGCAGTTGGGGGTGGCTGACGAAGATGCTTCATCTTCCAACCCAGTTCCTTCTGTTGGATGTACTTATCTTGAAGCTTCTGGAACAATTCAGAAATCATCTAAGTGAACATGAAAAGAAAAACAATGTGGTTATCTGGAACATCACCCATGACCATAACTGGTTATATGCACTTAAAAAGCTGTTTTCTTAGAAGATATTTTTAATATGTTATTGGTGTGATAGTAGAGGTTCACCCAGCAATCTGAAGATTGCTGCTTTAATACCCACTTCACCCGCCTGTATTTTGTGTCCTTGGGCAAGGCACTTCACCCACATTGCCTGCTGGTATTGGTCAGGAGGGACAATGGCAAGAACAGGAGGGACAATGGCAAGAAATAGCAGCCACTCTTCTATCAGACTGCCCCAGGGCAGCTGTAGCTACCATCCAGTATCTTGCAAGTCATTAGAGTGTGAATGTGTGCATGAATGGGAATAACTTATTCTGGAGTGTTTTTGAGAATCATTTGAGGATTGAAAGCACTATGTAAGTCTGATGTCATTATAGGTAAAAAATTCCTAAAATACCTATGGTTATAATGGTATTTTAATCCAATTAAAGAAGTTAAAGTTGGCACACATCTCTTAGAAACATGGTATACTGTACGTCTTCAGGGTGGTGCAATGGTGAAGACTCTTGTTTAAAGGTAAGGTTCTTCATTCAAATACCATCTTGGAGTGATTCTGCATCAAGTTTACATGTTCTCGACAAGCTTGTCCTGATTCTTGCCGGGTTACTCCGGTTCCTCACACACTCAAAAAATATGACTGCTAAGTCATTGATCAAGTGCACAGTGGTGCAGTTGGTAGCTGTTGCCTTGCAGCAAGAAGGTTCTGGGTTCGATTCCCGGCCCGGGGTTTTTCTGCATGGAGTTTGCATGTTCTCCCTGTGCATGCGTGGGTTCTCTCCGGATACTCCGGCGTCTTCCCACAGTCCAAAAACATGACTGTCAGGTTAATTGGTCTTTCTAAATTCTCCTGTATGCATGGTTGTTTGTCCTGTCTGTCTCTGTGTTGCTCTGTGTGTACCCCGCCTCTCGCCCGAAACGTTTGCTGGAGATAGGCACCAGCATCCCTGCCGTCCCCACTAGGGAAAAGAGTGTACAGAAGATGGAAGGAAGTCATTGATTTATTAACATTGCCCTTATGTGTAAATGTGCATGGTTGGTAATGCTGTGGTGACTAGGGTGAACCCCACTGCTCATGAGACCCCCATGATCCTGCAGGTATAGACAATGGATGGATATAATGATATCTTAATGCAATGTAAAGCTCCAAAAACTTATCATAGCTTAATTAAAATAAAGACAAACTATTACTGTAAAGGTGTGTTTTAAATCTAGAGCCAAATATAGCTGGCGAGAGGTGTACAGTACTGTTAAAAATGTAATGAAAACATCAGAATTCAATTAAAAAGAGAGAAAATCTGAATAAAAAAAAATCCATCCGAATTGAAGCCAAGCAGAAGACACAAGAACATTACAGGGAAGAGAAAGGAGTAGACAACCCAGTGAATATTGACTGACAATGAAGTGCTTAAATATTAGGAGGTTGAATGCTGGAACAAAGCAACTGGGCTGCTTACTAACGGATTGCAGTGAAGGTATAGGAGGCAGACTGAGAAGAGAGAAAGGGAAGTGGTACAGGGCAGCAAGGAAGAATACACAAGGGGCTAAAAAATTAATAACTAAATAATAACTAAAGAAACATAAGCAACCTAGACAAAGTACAACTAGAGATGAGAAATAAACTAGACTCAGTAAGGAAGAACTGAAGTGAAAATGGAAATCAGGCAGAACTACTAGAAAAAACTAAGAAACACAAAAAAATGACAGAACCCAAAACAAAACTCAAACAACCCTAGATATGACAATTACCATATCTTTATGAGGAATATTATGAGTATTACGAATAATGTGTCAGTTGGTTCACCTTTATCCGACTTCTTGCAAAAAGCTCCACAATTTCTGTCCTGAACTGGTCTTGATTCTTATTGAGGAAATTATGGACCTGCCAAAAGATGGTGGCAGTTCTTTGTTCCAGTCTTCTACAAGTACAAATTAGTTGTTAAACATCAAAAGTGGTGATTACAATACCTGATATGTGACAGGTCCTGCATAGTGATGAATAGTGAAGACTGGTATTGGGTTCTTGGGTTTGGTATAGAAGGGGTTGATTGCATGGTGGTAATGGCATTTCTGGAGGAAGGTGTGGTCAGTAGCCTATAAAACCCCAAAGAAGTAATCAAGTTTCACCTAAGCTATATTTTCATTTACATACACACACACACACACACACACAATTTGCTTTTCCTCATTAATTCTGGTTTTTAATTTGTTAGGATTACAAAAATGATTTCTATTAGTTAAATAACAGAACAGTGAGAAAGGACTTTTAAAATGAATTTGTTTTAAACATTTACATACAGCAAAAAACATTGTGCTTCAAACACTTTTCACAAAGCCCAGCTGACAATGTCATAGCTTCATTAACTTTTTTAGGTTAATTCACAATACATTCGCACGCACACGCACACACATATATATATGTATTTTACTAATATTTTCAACATAAAATTGTTTCCTTGAGTGGGCAAACATATGTAGACAAAGAGGAGGTGCACCCAGTAAATTCCATTAAATGATGCGCTGTTTCAAAAAAATCTAATACAGGTCTCCATGGATTTTTTAAACTTCTCTTCCTTGCATTTGACAATATACTTACATAATATAAATATAGATCAGTTTCTCCAACCTAAGAAATATTACATTTTTTTCTTTACATTAAAACAATGCTTCTTCTCATCTGTAGAAGTCCAAAATCTATCATTATTGGACAGGAGAGGCCAGGTTCTTTGGGTTCTTTGTGTTGCCTGAGATCATTAGATCCACATCCAAGAACCTCTGCTGAAAATTCATTTGGAACCCCATCTGTGACTGGAGAAAATCCGCTCCTCGATCTACTTATTGTCCGACTACCTGCCCGCCCCCCAACATACCTTCCATCAGCAACCTCAGAAACTCCTCCCGCTATCGGAACCCGGACCGCACCTCCCACTTTCACAAGCAACACAGGCTCCAATATCCCAACCTCTCCCCCCAGGCAGATTCACCTCGTCTCTCTCAGTAAGCCCGTTCCAGTACTCACTTCTGTTTCTTCTTACCTCTCATCTCCCCTGCCCTCAGATCGCTGACAATCCAGATCCAGTGGTCCCAGGACTAAATCACACATTACACCAAACATTGACCTATTCAAAAATGATATTTATTTATCTTGATTTCTCCATCTCCTGTTTGTGTTCTGCATGTGGGTCAAGCGGGTAGCTTCCAATATGACAGAAGATGCAGTTTGGGCAAGAACCAGAAGATGTGAATGATCTAGAAAGTTGCTATTTTGTCAGATCCTTAAAGTGTTCACCTTTCTTAGGTAAAGACTTAAAATTCATCTCAGACAGTAAAGCTTCTGGGTGTTTTCGAGGTCTCAGAAGCTTTACTTGGTTCTCTGCCAGCAAGCAAATTGTCCTGTATTCATGATATTTTTCAAGTTCATCTCTTATCCAATGTTTCTAAGTTTTAGCTTTTGTCCCTACCAGATTGTCTGTGCACATCATTTTGCAGGTCATTCTTCCATTTCTAGGTTGATGGAGCCAATTCTTTGTTAAACCAGGTACCTTGGACGAAGGCGTTTGTTCCAATCTCACTTTCTGGACCAATTGGCATAAGACACATGCTAGTCACTTGGAATACCTCATGTCTGTCAGCATCGGACAATCAGCACTTGTAAGTTGTCCTGAAACATTTCCAGCCCTGTCCGCCCCGCTCCCTGGCACCCTGAGAGCTGTATTTTCCAATTGGGCTGGCCAGACAGGGCTGGTTTGCAGTCAGGTATTGATTGGTGCATTGGCTGTGAGCCAAAGACCAGTGGTCTTCCAGACCAGTTGTAGTGGTCTTGACATACTGTCTTGTATGTCAAGAAAGTCTTGTATGTCAAGGCTTTCTTGATATACATATTGAATAGAGTTTGATGCCTCAGACACTACTGTCAGCACAGTCCTGTCTCAATGGTTTGCAAATGATGCTCTTGTGCCTTCTTTTCTTATTGACTCGCTGCCTCAGAGGGAAACTAAGATGTTGGGTACCGAGAACCTTTGGCAATCAATCTAGAATGGAGGCACTGCTGGAAGGGTCTGCACATCCTTTCACTGTGTGGACGGACCATAAGAACTTGGAATACCTCATGTCTGCCAAGAGACTGAACCCACGCAAAGATGAGCGCTATTCTTTAGCATATTTGACTTCTTCCTGGCCTATCAACCTGACAGCAAGACCATAAAACCAGATGCCCTTTCAAGACTTCATCAACCTTCTGATCATTCATCAGACTCTACTGACCATGACAACATTCCTCCCTCCAAAACTAAGTTACACAGGTGGCATCTTGTCAGTTCCACACTGGAATTCACTGAGCTCCTGAGAGCGAGCCATTCTTTCACTAATGTTTGTAAAAACAGTCTTGCATGCCTAGGTGCTTCATTTTATACACCTGTGGTCATGGCAGTGATTGGAACACCTCATTCCGATAATTTAGATGGGTGAGCAAATACTTTTGGATATTAGATATGTTTGGTAGAGCATAGCTCTCTGGTTAGGCTGCCATTTTGGTCAGTGGATCAAGGCAACAGACTGATTCTTTGTGTGACATAATTGAAAACTCAAAAGAAGAAAAACTTCCCAAAAAAAGGATTCTGAATCTCCACAAGTCTGATTTGTACAATTATAAGATGTCTGAAGATGTCATGTTTATCTATTTAATCATATGCAACTCTAAACAGTGTGACAAAGACCAGTAATCTAACTATTCAGAAGGAAAGAGATATTAGTATCCCATAGTTCTGTTTCTATGCAGCTGCTTAGACTAATTAAGAAAATGACTTTGTATGTGGATGTTCGCACCTGTGGGACGCATGTTTGATCATTCAATATGCGGAGGATGCCATTTGGTCTGGAGGAGACCAATTCCAGACAGGAGTGAAAGTTCTTAAGTTGCACTGGATGCCAAGGAATCTGCTCTTTATTATACTCCTCCTGCAAGACACACACAATTATGCTATACAGTTCAAGTAGTGAGATAGACAGTACAATAAGTAGTTGATTTAAATTTTTCTGGTTTACCTGTTCCTGAGAAAGTAGAGTTTTGTTGAGAAAATTCTGCAAATGCTCATTGGCAAAGTTGATACACAGTTGCTCAAAGCTGTTCACTTCAAGATCCTTCGCAAAGAAGAAACCCCCCCACCCCCCGAAAAAAAACATATCCAGTTTATATCCAGTGATATATCTGAAGGTCCCAGGGTTAGAAAGCTAATTACCAACCTCAAAGCCGTAAATGTCTACGACACCAACAGTGCTGTCCATCTCTGTTGGGCTTAGCCAGTCATTAATTTGCTCCAACAACCAGTCAAACAACACTGAATACAAAGCTTTGGCAATTGCATTCCTAGAGAGGAAAGGAAAACATGTATAAGCCTGCATGACATCCAGAATTACCCATTTACTTCATGACTTCAAGAAACTGAAGTCATGAAGTAAACATAAAATTGTAACAGTTGGGCTTCATACCCAATTGTATATGCCCACATGCATATGTGCTAAATTTACTTTTATTAGGCCCAAGCAGTGAAAATGCTGCAAAGGCCTATTGTATTTCTAGGATTTCTTGTTATTCTTTTCTGCCCAAAAATGGAAATTTGAGGGCCTGGAGGAGATCAATGCCAGACAGGAGTGAAAGTTCTTAAGTTGCACTGGATGCCAAGGAATCTGCTCTTTATTATACTCCTCCTGCAAGACACACA